>CM056051.1:532821806-532980977 GCA_029574335.1 Rana kukunoris
TCTGTAGTTTGCTCGGTTAATTTGTAATTTTGGACTGCATTTATTGCTAATGCTGCTGAATTTTTTTTTAATTTTTTTTATATTTATTTAGTATTACTGTATTTATTGGCGTATAACACTCACATTTTTACCCTGAAAATACAGGGTAAACAGTGCCTGCGTGTTATATGCAGGGGGCTTTGGAAAGTTTTTTCCCGAAACTTCTCTCTTATGCCGCGTACACACGGTCGTTTTTTGCGATGAAAAAAAACGTCGTTTTTTAAAACGTCATTTAAATTGATGGTGTGTGGGCAAAACGTTGTTTTATGTCTTAAAAAAAACGACCAAAAAAAAATTCCAACATGCTTGAATTTTTTGTGTCGTTTTTCAAAACATCGTTTTTTGTTTCACAAAAAGTCACCGTGTGTAGCAAAAACGTCATTTAAAACGACGTTTTTCAACCCGCGCATGCCCAGAAGCTAGTTATGAAGCGAGCTCCAATGGAAAAGAGTGGTGAACGTAACCTCGCTTTTTGTGAAAAAAACGATGGTGTGTATGCAACATTGTCTTTGAAAAGTGACGTTTCAAAAACGTTGTTTTTTACTTCACAGAAAACGTCGTTTTTTTTCATCACAAAAAATGATCGTGTGTACGCATTAAAGTTTGTGTTATATGCTGATAAATAAGGTAGTTATTCCTTCTATCTTCCCTTTCTTAGTTTGCTTTTTTTGATCGCCTACTCATTTTTTCCTTACACCCCCCCCCATTACATTTCAGCTCAAACCCTTGTAGTGCCGGAAAGGACAAAAAAATGTTCTATGTTCTGAAAATGGATGAGAAAAATAAGACCATAATAACAGTGATCCAGCTCTTAGGGTTTCAGACCCCACAAGCTCTAACAATTATTTTATTATTTTTATTTCTTCTGATGTATTGTGTGACAATATGTGGAAACCTCCTGATCATCACACTGGTGTCCTACAGCAAATCCCTCCATTCTCCCATGTACTTCTTCCTCTCTCAGCTCTCTGTAATGGATATTTTATTATCAACTGATGTTTTTCCTAATATGCTTCATTCTATGTTGGAGAAAGATTCTGCCACCATGTCAATTTCTAATTGTATCACCCAGTTTTATTTCTTTGCTGTCTCAGAAACCTCAGAGTGTCTTCTGCTGACAGTGATGTCTTATGACAGATATGTGGCCATCTGTAAACCATTACATTATACTTTGTTAATAAGTCACCAATTTTGCTGGATAACAATTATAACAAGTTGGATTTTAAGCTTTCTTTCTGGATTGATTTATACTATAGAGATATCGAAGCTACAGTTTTGTAGTCCTAATGTTATTGATCATTTTTTCTGTGATCTTGACCCAATTCTAAAACTTTCCTGCTCTGATACAACCATTGTTCAACTAGAATCAACATTGACAAGTGTAGTTTTTGCTTGCACCCCAGTTATTTTCATCATTGTGTCATATATTTATATTATAGTCACCATTTTTAAAATCCCCTCTATTACAGGAAGACAGAAAGTTTTCTCAACATGCAGCTCCCACTTGATTGTTGTTTCCATGTTTTATGGTACCTTAATTTTTGTTTATTTGATACCTAGGAGAGGACAATTATTGAACATTACTAAATTCATATCATTACTGTACACTACGGCAACTCCAATGATAAATCCCATTATATACAGCCTGAGAAATAAGGATTTGAAACAAGTCATAGATAGAATTGTCAACAACTTTTTAAAGATGCATTTACATCATTATTAAATGTAAAGGTATGCAAGCTGTAATCTAATAAATATACTCTCACCCTTCTGGTTCTTTTAACTTCTATCGCTATATCCCAAAATCCTGGGCCTCTATCATTTAAAGGGTCAATAAAGAAAAAAAATGTTTCTTTAAAATTACAAACATGTTATACTTGCCTCTACTGTGCAGTTTGTTTTGCACAGAGTGGCCCGATCCACGTCTTCTGGGGTCCCTCGGCGGCTGTCTCTGGTCCTCCCCTCAAGAACTCATCACATTCATGCGCGAGAGCTCGCATGGTGATGAGTCCTTGTGGGCGCACTCCCATGATACAGCGAGTGGCCATAGCCGCTCACTGTATCACTTTGCCCCGCCGCTCGGTGCGCTGCATCACTGGATGTGGTTGATAGCAGCGCCAGCCAATGGCTGCACTGCTCTCAATCCATCTGCTCTAGCCAATCAGCGGCCAGGCTGAGCAGCGAAGAGGATCTTGGGACCGAGCGCGGGACTTTCGAGGGGTCAGGTAAGTAAAACAGGGGCTCGGGGGGCGGCATTATCAGATGTTTTTTCACCTTAATGCATAGATTGCATTAAGATGAAAAAAATAATTCCTTTACAACTCCTTTAACTTTGACCAGAACACCCGACATTCCACATCATCTGGCAGGAGCTGCAATCCATTATACTCCTCCTGTTCCCAACACCAGCCTCCCCTTCTGATGTGTTCTTTGGAATGCTTGTTCTGTCTGTAACAAACGTACCTCCGTACATTACCTTTCTATAGCTACCATATATACTCGAGTATAAGCCGACCCGAGTATAAGCCGAGGCAACTACTTTTACCACAAAAAAAGACCTCACCGCGCCCATTGAGGCCAGACCTTACTGTGCCCATTGCAGCCAGACCTCACTGTGCCCATTGCAGCCAGACCTCACTGTGCCCACTGCAGTCAGACCTCACTGTGCCCATTGCAGCCAGACTTTACTGTGCCAATTGCAGCCAGACCTCACTGTGCCCATTGCAGCCAGACCTCACTGTACCCATTGCAGCCAGATCTCATTGTGACCATTTCAGCCAGATCTCACCGTGCCCATTTCAGCCAGATCTCACCATGCCCATTTCAGCCAGACCTCACTGTGCCCATTGCAGCCAGATCTCACCGTGCCCATTGCTACCAGACCTCACCGTGCCCATTGCAGAATCAATCATGCTCCCCCTCATCCTGTTTCGTGAAAGTCTGTGACATGCAGATTCAGACAGCGGCGGGGCAGTGTTCGAATGTCTCTGCAAACTTACGCTGCATGGCCTCTCTGATTCTGCAAAGCCTGCAAAAGGACCATAGGATTTGTGGTATCAAGAAAAGGGATCATTACTGGCTGGCAACCCTTCTTTATTCATGTTACAAGGGTAAGGTTGTAGAACTCATCCTGCCTTCACAGAGGGAACGGAGGATGCAACATCTTCAGAAGGCCTTGAAGAAAAATTTGTGTAATGCATTTCCAGACCCTAGGATGTTACAATTTCCTGGTGCTGGACAACGTGTTGCTGAGGCTCAGTCAGAGAAAGAGCGGTGAAGAAGGTGGCAATTGAGCTACTGGCCTGTCCTGCATTTAGCGTTCTTTCTGAATGCACATTCAGTGCTGCTGGAGTGCTGCTGGAGGGTTTGTAACGGATCACAGAGTGCACCTGTCCAGAGACTCCATTGATAGGCTCACATTTATAAAAATGAATCAGACTTGAATCAGCAGCTACCAAGCACCTGATGATGATGTAACCAATTTAATTTTCTAAAGATGTGGGATCCCTTGAAGACTGCCTATGCTAAACGACTATCCTATTATGCTGAGTGACTATACTATTCCTCCTCAATCTTGAAGATGCAAATATTCTAAGAATATTTTTGGTTTAAGGCACCACCACCACTGTCTAAGGCCCAATTTGTCTGCCCTTGTTTAACCACTTAAGCCCCAGACCAATATGCTGCTAAATGCCCAGAGGCGTTTTTTGCGATTCGGCACTGCGTCGCTTTAACAGACAATTGCGCGGTTGTGCGACGTGGCTCCCAAACAAAATTTGCGTCCTTTTCTTCCCACAAATAGAGCTTTCTTTTGGTGGTATTTTATCGCCCCTGCGATTTTTATTTTTTTGCGCTATATACAAAAATAGAGCGACATTTTTGAAAAAAAAATCAATATTTTTTACTTTTTGTTATAAGAAAAATCAATAAACTAAATTTTAGTCAAACATTTAGGCCAAAATTTATTTAGCCACATGTCTTTAGCAAAAAAAAATCACAATAAAAAAAAATTAGCTACCTAGCGGGAACAGCGACACTAATACAGCGATCAGAAAAATGATCGCTTAGTGATGCTGGCAATAGGGAGTGAAAGGGTTAACTAGGGCGGTGATCAAGGGGTTAAAACTTTATTATGGGGGGTACGGGGGCTACCCAGGACCTAACACTAACTGACAGTCACACTGCCTGTCACACTGACACTAAATACAGTAATCATACATGTATGATTACTGCATTCAGTGACACTGTGACAGGGGGAGGGGGGGCGATCGAGGGGGGTTAAATGTGACTATGGGTAGTGTTAGTGCAGTGTAGTGTTAGTGCAGACTTACTGTGTTGTGATCTCTCCTCATCGGTGGTTGAAAAAAACGCTGAGGGAGAGATCACATCGCTTCCTCCTTCCTGTGTTTACACAGGAGGAGGAAGTGACAGGGTGGACGGGCGGGCGCGCGCATTGTCTGGGAGCGATCCGGAGGGGGCGGACAAAAACCAATAGCCGCCCCCTCTTGTCGGATCGCTCCTACAGCCGCGCAGACCGCCGCATGTACGGGGGGGGGGTCCAATCGATATATATACATTGATCTGCCTGTCGGTGCCATTCTGCCTACGTAAATGTACATGCGGCGGTCCTTAAGTGGTTAACGGGGGCATGTAATTACAATTTTTGATCTAATGTTTCACAGCAGGGCCTGTTCCTGCACCCTACAAGATTATCTGTGAGGGGCTATAGTGTTTTGGCACCACCACCAAAAGCCCAATTGTTTCTGCCCTTGTTTAGCAGGGGCATGCAATTAAAATGTTTGATCTATAATTTCACAGCAGGGCCTGTTCCTGCGCTCAACAAGTGTATCTGTTACAGGTTACAGTGTTGTGCCACCACCACCAAAGGCCCAATTTTTCTGTGCCCATAAAGAGTAACTGTGAGAGTTTACAGTGTTGTGGCACAACCACCACCACCAAAGGCACAATATTTCTGCCCCGTTTAACATTAAGTCATGTAATTACAATTTTTGATGTAATATTGCATAGCAGGGCCCATTCCTGCGCTCAAAAGAGTATATGTGAGGGGTTACAGTGTTCTGGTACCACCAAAACCTAAGGCTCAGTTTTCTGCAGAGTATATAGGGCAGACCGTATAGTATATATGGAAGAAAAAATCCTGGATGGCCGCACACTGTAGACGGCATCTTTATCGATAAGATAAAAGTAAAATCCAATTCAATCAATTCATGTGTAAGAAAAACAGGAGAAAACAGCTAACGCGTTTCAAGCTTGTGAAGATCCAGCACCTGTGAGTTCAATCAGGGCGGGTGTCTTTTTACAGAGTTGGGGCATTGGAGCGGCAACCTTTTTTCCGTATAGTACATATACTGCTGTTCAGAGTATATAGAGCCTGGGGGACCCCATGTCTTTTTGGGGGGGTCCGGGGTGCAGGTAGGAGAGAAAATATCACCCCAATTTTGAATACCTTGCATTGGTTGCCCGTCCGTGAGCGGGTTCTGTTGAAGATTGGCTGTTTTATGTATAGGATAGTCCATGGAGGTGGACCAGAGTACCTCCGGAAAAAATTCACACGATATGCTCCTAGTAGAGCACTAGGTTCAGCAGGACAAACACATGTCAATGTCCCTAGGGTGAGGAAACTGAGGAGGACATGTTTTTTAGGTGCAGGGGGGTAAGGTATGGAATGATTCACCATTGGTTCTAAAAAACACCACTAATTTGCTAAGCTTCAGGAAGAGTTTGAAGACCTAAAAAGACAATTGTGAAAAACACACAAGTTTCTACTCCCGTGGCACCTATGAAAATGCATGCTTCTGCCTGTGGGAGTCATTCTTGTAACTGACCAGGCCCCCACCCCTGTCACCGCTACCACCTCTGCCATGTCACAATACCAGACCGGCCCACTCCCGTGAGTGCTGGGTAATCTCCCGGCTGAGCCTGTCACTCACAAAAGACAGAGCAGCCCGAGTGGCCGAATGGAGTACAACCATCGCAGCTGCTCGGGCTGCTCTGTCTTCTTTCTGAGTGACAGGCAGATGTGATGACGTCCTCGCCAGGCACAGGTAAGGCTGCATTAGATGGGACTGGTCAGGCTGCATTACATGGGACAGGTCAGGCTGCATTACATGGGACAGGTTGGGATGCATTACATAGGACGAGCTCCACTGACCTGTTTATTCTATAGGTGAACTATACAGGGTCTATTAGGAGGTCTATGATGTCCTTCAGGTGGTTTAACACTAGTCTCTCAAAGGACTTTATGATTACTAACTTTAGGGCAATGGCCCTGTATTCAATTAATCCTTTGATGGTGGGCTTTTTAGGGATAGAGACAATTTTTAGCACAAAAAATGTATATTATATATACATATGTATAGTATATATTAAATGAACCCCCCTGGCGGTATTCCTGAGTCTGTCTCTGGGGTGGAATTTCAGGACCAAAAGCGGTAACCCCGAGCCAGACTCGGGACCGCCTCGCAGAGTCCACAGGTACAAGTTACTTACCTTGTCTCTGGATCCTCCGATGCCTCCCCATTGTGTGATCGAGCGGTGTCCTCCTCACTCGATTCACAGTGCCGAGTGCCGCCGAGCTCCGTTCCCTGCGACATTACGACACACGGGCGGAGATCGGCGCCAAATTAAAAAAGTAAATAAACACAGTACATACAGTATACTGTAATCTTATAGATTACAGTACTGTATGAAATAAATGCAAACACCCTTTGTGGTCTGCCCAGTGTCCTGCATGTTCTTTTATATAATAAAAACTGTTCTTTCTGCCTGGAAACTGGAGATTGTCCATAGCAACCAAAAAGTGTCTCTTTATGTCAAAAGTGGTTTTAGAAAACGGTGATAATAAATTAGAATCACTTGCAGAATTGAGCGATAGCGATTTGTGGGGAAATCCGTCATCAAAAGTAATTATTTTTATTTTTATTATATTATTTGTTATAATTATTTATATTTGTGTATTGTATTATAAATTATGATTTTGTGTTTCAAATTTTATTATACACAGGATGTCTACTAGACTCTTGTTTGGACAGATTTAAGTGAGTTATTTCTTATGCCGCGTACACGTTTTTTTGTGATGAAATAAAACAAAGTTTTAAAAAACGGCATTTAAAATGATCGTGTGTGGGCAAAACGTTGTTTTATGTCTTCTGAAAGACGAAAAAATAAATAAAAATTTGAACCTGCTTCAATTTTTTATGTTGTTTTTCAGAATGTCGTTTTTTGTGTCATAAAAAATGATCGTGTGTACGCTGAGGCCTTGTACACACGAGGGAAAATATCCGCTGTAAACGGTCCCCGGACCGTTTACAGCGTATATTTACGCCGGGATGTATTGATCCGATGGCTGTACACACCATCGGATCAAATTCCCCGTCGGCGGACAGCGCGGTGACATGGCGGTGACGTTGACGCCGCCACGTCACCGCACCAGGAAGTAAACACTTCCGCGTGCATGCGTCGGATCCATTCACAGGATACGACGCATGTGCGGGCAGATATGTCCGCTGGTTTGCCGTACTAACCAGCGGACATATCTGACGGGCAGCTATCCGGCGGAAAAATTTCAAAGCATGCTTTGAAATTTTTCCGCCGGAGGAATCCGGCCAAAACGGTCTGTTTGCCCCTACACACGAGCGGATTTTTCGGCTGAAATGGTCCGTCGGACCATGTTCAGCGGATTTATTCCCTCGTGTGTACATTTTTAAACCCGCGCATGCTCAGAAGCAAGTTATGACGCAAGCTTGAATGGAACAGAGTGCCGTCGTACGTGTTGTACGTAACCGATGGTGTGTAGGCAATGTCATTTTTTAAAATGAAGTTTGAAAAACGTTTTTTTCATGAGAAAAAACAATGTTTTTTTACAAGACAAAAAACGATCATGTGTACGCGGCATAATATAGAGAAGAGATATTAATACAGAGCACAAATTAGGATAAAAAATAGCCAACTACATTACTGTCCCTAAAGATAATAGACATATATTCCCAATTAAGGGATGGGGCGTGGTACTATACGAATGTGAGTTGGGTGTATTGTATTGAAAAAATAAGTAGAAAATAATAATAATGTTGACTCTGAAACCGCAGGGGTCATCCACTACAGACAAAGCTTGTATACATAAAAAATATATTTTAATAAATTATCACATTAAATACAAACATAGTAAAAAATTGATCACATGAGAAATTGTATTTCACCATATTGGTGTATATATGAGGTCCGACATGTTTCGCCTGTTCAGGCTTCCTCAGGGAAAAATATATATATATATATATAAATACAAAAATCTACAAAAATAGAAAAACAGAAAAGTAAATATCATAAGATACAAAATAAGCAAAGCAAACTATATTAAAGACAATATTACCATCATCATGTGAGCTTAGCATGCCTACAGCAATGTCGCAGATATAGTGAAATAGTTTTACAAGGAATGTACACAGTTACAATAAAGAAAGAGAAAGAAAAGATTTTTTGTAGATTGTTGTATATATATAAATATTTGTCCCTGAGGAAGCCTAAACAGGCGAAACATGTCGGACCTCATATATACACCAATATGGTGAAATACAATCTCTCATATGATAAATGTTTTACTATGTTTGTATTTAATGTGATAATTTATTAAAATACATTTTTTATATGTACATGCTTTGTCTGTAGTGCATGACCCCTGCGGTTTCAGAGTCAACATTATTGTTATTTTCTACTTATTCTTTCAATACGATACACCCAACTCACATTCGTACAGTCCCACGCCCCATCCCTTAATTGGGAATATATATCTACGCGGCATAATAATTACAGGCCTACAGTATAAAATGCCAAATTTCCATGCAAAATAATGGTGCCACTTTCAGCACCTAAAATCTGAATTAGGCCTCGTACACGCAACTGTTTTCCTCAACAAAATCCATCAAGAAACTTGGTGGCAAAGCTTTTTTGCCAAGGAAAACGGTCGTGTGTGTGTCTCTCGACGAGAAAAAAAAGAGAACAGGTCTCAATTTCCTCGTCGTGTTTCTCGTCGGTCTGGTTTACGATGAGAAACACGTTCATGTGTATGCTTAGAAACCCGTGCATGCTCAGAATAAAGTGTTAGACGGGAGCGCACCTTCGGTAAAAGTAGCGTTCGTAATGGAGATAGCACATTCGTCACGCTGTAACAGACTGAAAAGCGCAAATCGTCTCTTACCAAACTTTTACTTAACACGCAGTAACATGAGATTAGCAAAAGCAGCCCCAAGGGTTGTGCCAGTGGAATCGAACTTCCCCTTTATAGTGCCGTTGTACGTGTTGTACGTCACCACGTTTAAGAACGAGGAGATTTGGTCTTGACAGTGTGTATGGAGGGAAAGCTTGACAAGATTCTCGACAAGCCTGACAAGGACCTCGTCGAGGAAAACAATGTTTCTTTTACGATGAGTTTCTTGGTCATGTGCACAAGGCCTATATCATACAGCAAGGTTAAACAAATTTAACAAATCTAAAGTATGTAAATAACGAATCGAAACAAAACAAAACAAATGTTTTCGTTCTGCACATGTCTATATATTTTACTGTTCGGTAAAGGTGTAATCCTTGGCTATAGATTACCTTACAATAATAAGAGCAAAGTAATATTTAAAACAATCCAACATTTCCTTATTTCTTAGACTATATATAATTGGATTAAGAAGAGGCGTCACAACAACATACAACAGAGAAAGCAACTTGTTAATCTTTATAAAGTTTTGTTGTGAAGGAACCAAATAAATGATGAAAATTGTCCCAAAGTAGACACAGACAGATACTAAATGGGAACTACATGTAGAAAACGTTTTTTGTCTTCCCGTTTTTGAAGAAATTCCAAGGATGGTGTAAAATATGGTGGCATAGCTCAAAATAATCAAGACGAATGGTAAGAGGCTCAGAATAAGGATTATTAAAAAAACTTCTGTTTCCACCACTGAAGTATCTGAAGTAGACAACCGCAGAATTGGAGCCAGATCACAAAACAGATGGTCAATGGTGTTCAAACCACAGAACTGTAGGTTGCAGATTATAATTGTTGATGACACCAGAACTATGAATCCAGTCATCCAAGCCCAAACAACCAGATGGTTTTGAGTGTTAATGTTCATGATGGAAGAGTACCTTAAAGGATGGCATATGGCCAAATGTCTGTCATACGCCATAACTGTTAAGAGGAGACATTCTGCACTACCTGTTGCTGACCCTACATAAAGTTGGGTGATACACCCATAGAATGACATGTAACCACCATTCCACCATAAGACGTACAGCAGGTTTGGCATGATTATGGTGATAAAAAACATCTCACAGGTGGATAGATTGCAAATAAAAAAGTACATGGGGGAATGGAGTCTTGGACTGATAGCTATCAAGGCTATAATTAATATGTTACCTATTACCGTGGTAAGATAAATGAGGAGGAACAAAATAAAAATAAAAGTCCTCATGTTTTGGAGATCACCAAATCCAAGGAGAAATAACTTCATCACCGCTGTCTTGTTCTGTCCACACGTAGTCTGGAGGGAAAGTAAAAAGTATTCAGTATGCAACACACAGATTTAGAAACTATTTATGGGCTTGTATAACTTCTATAATCTTCTGAATATTCAAAACAAACAATATTCTATTGCTAATAAAAAAGTAGGAAAAATTTACAAATGTTGGTTACTTTGTAGTTTGTCAAATATAATGCAATAAATATATAAAAAATATATAAAAAATGCAGGATTTAGAAACTATTTATGGGCTTTGGTTGAAAAATGTAATTTAATTTGATGAATTAGCATTATCCAAGAGTGAAAATGACACAAAAAGTTTTATTTATTTTGTATTATTCAGCAAATTGGCATTACTTTTTTCTTCAAAAACATACCGTATATACTCAAGTATAAGCCGAGTTTTTCAGCACATGTTTTGTGCTGAAAATGCCGTATGTCCCCTGGATCCCAAACTTGGCACACTTGTAGCCAATTATTTTTTTAGAACATTCCAAGGCTAATCCCTTTGAATGAATGAATGAAAACTTATATAGCGCAGCAAATGCAAACTTAACCACTTAAGGACCCCCGCACGCACATATACGGCCACAGAATGGCACGTACAGGCACAAGGGCGTAAATTTACGTCCCCGCCTAAGTGCGGTTCGGGGGTCCCATCGGGACCCCCTCCGCGGCGTGCGGGGGTCCCCCTGGCTCCGGGAGCGATCCGGGATGAGCGGGCGGATGTTGGCGTTCCCCCCCCCCCCCCCCCCGCGATCGCTCCCAGCCAATGCGCGCGCTCCCAGGTCCTGTCACTTCCTCCTCCTGTGTTTACACAGGAAGGAGGAAATGATGCAATCTCTCATCGCAGCGGTGTTTCCCACCGCTGCTGATGAGAGAAGACATCACAAGTAAGTGTGCACCAACACAACACTGACACACACTCACATAGGCACATTAACCCCTTGTGATCGCCCCCCCCACCCCCCTGTCACAGTGTCACTGAATGCAGTGATCTAATCACTGCATTTAGTGTCAGTGTGACAGGCAGTGTAAAAAACAGTTAGTGTTAGGTCCAGGGTAGCCCCCCCACCCCCCTAATAAAGTTTTAACCCCCTGATCACTGCCCTAGTTAACCCTTTCACTCCCTATTGCCAGCATCACTAAGCGATCATTTTTCTGATCGCTGTATTAGTGTCGCTGTTCCCGCTAGGTAGCTATTTTTTTTTATTGCGATTTTTTTTTACTAAAGACATGTGGCTAAATAAATTTTGGCCTAAATGTTTGACTAAAATTTAGTTTATTTGATTTTTTTTAACAAAAAGTAAAAAATAGTGGTTTTTTTTCAAAAATGTCACTCTATTTTTGTATATAGCGCAAAAAATAAAAATCGCAGAGGTGATCAAATACCACTAAAAGAAAGCTCTATTTGTGGGAAGAAAAGGACGCAAATTTTGTTTGGGAGCCACGTCGCACGACCGCGCAATTGTCTGTTAAAGCGACGCAGTGCCGAATCGCAAAAACACCTTGGGTCATTTACCAGCGTATTGGTCCGGGTCTTAAGTGGTTAATCGCCTCTGGGTGCTTGTTGTTCCTGTCTCCTTTGATATCAAAAGAGATGAGTCTTGATTAGGGATGAGCCAAACACCCCTGGGTTCGGTTCGCATCAGAACTTGTGAACAGACCAAAAGTTTGTGTGAACTTTAGAACCCTGTTAAAGTCTATGGGACTCGAACATTTGAAATCTAAAGTACTAATTCTAAAGGCTAATATGCAAGTTATTGTCCTAAAAAGTGTTTGGGGACCTGGGTCCTGCCCCAGGGGACATGTATCAATGCAAAAAAAGTTTTAAAAAACGGCCGTTTTTCAGGAGCAGTGATTTTAATAATGCTTAAAGTGAAACAATAAAATTCAAATATTCCTTTACTAAGGGGGTGTATAGTATGCCTGTAAAGTAGCGCTTGTTTCCTATGCTTAGAACTGTCCCTGAACAAAATGTAATTTCTGAAGGAAAAAAAGTTATTTAAAATCACTCACCTTAGAGTCTGGTATGGATATTAAGGGGAACCCTGCGTCAAATTAAAAAAATATATGTGGGGTTCCCCCCAAAATATCCATTCCAGACCCTTCAGGTTTGGTATGGATTTTAAGGGGAACTCCGCCCTAAATTTTTTATGAATGACATTTCTCTGTATTGCCGGGAGCTGACAAATTTATTATAGCCACGAGTGATTTTAAATGACTTTTTTCCTTCAGAAATGACACTTTGAGACAGTTCTAAGCATGGGAAACAAGCGCTACTTTACAGGCATAATATACACACCCCCCCCCGGTACGAAATTGAAAGGAATGTTTCACTTTTATTGTTTCACTTAAATTAATTATTAAAATCACTGCTGCCAAAAAAAATGCAGTTTTTAAAACTTTTTTTTTGCATTGATACATGTCCCCTGGGGCAGGATCAAGGTCCCCAAACACTTTTTATTACAATAACTTGCATATTAGCCTTTAAAATTATCACTTTAGATTTCAAACGGTCGAGTCCCATAGACTTTAACAGGGTTCTAAAGTTCACACGAAATTGCCACGAACACCCCAAATAGTTCGGCGAACAGGCAATGTTCAAGTCGAGCATGAATTCTACTCCAACTCGAAGCTCATCCCTAGTCTTGATCTTTCTCCTGAATGCTAAGTAGTTCTCCTCCAACCGAATACTGCTTGGTAAAGCGTTCCATAGTCTGGGACCTTGGACCGCGAATCTTCTATCTCCTTTGGATTTGTAGTTGGCTTTCAAAATCTGGAGTAGATTATACTCTGAAACCTATGGATAGAATAGTCATGTCTTTAACAAATTTAAAGTGGATATAAGAAAGTCTACACACCCCTATTAAAATGTCAGGTTTCTGTAAGGCCTCGTACACACGATCAAATCTGTCTGCTGGAAATGGTCTGCTAGACCGTTTCAGCAGACAGATTCGATCGTGTGTACGGGCGAGCCGACGGATTTGGCCAACCCACAGATTTCAAAGCATGCTTTGAAATCTATCGGGTGGGAACCCGTCCGCCCGACATGTCTGCTGGTTAGTACACTTACCAGCAGACATGTCGTCCCGCACTGGCGCCGAATGGTTTCGGCGCATGCGCGGAAGTGTTTTACTTCCTGGTGTGGTGACGTGGCGGCGTCAACGTCACCGCCACGTCACCGACACGTCAGCGCGCTGTCTGCTGGCGGGGATTTTGGTTTGCTCGTGTGTACACGCGAGCAAACCAAAATGACAGCAGACAGATTTGTTCAAATCGGTCGGACAGACCGTTTTGAACAAATCTATTGCCTCGTGTGTATGAGGCCTTATGTAAAAAAAAGAGACAGAGATACCGTATATACTCGACTATAAGCCGAGTTTTTCAGCACATTTTTTTTGTGCTGAAAATGCCCCTCTCGTCTTATACTCAAGTCACTTTTTTGCGCCTGATCTCCCAGAATTTGGGGACCCAGTACCAGCTGGCCAAACTTGGCACACATATAGCCCCACTAGTCCTCTACAAGTGTGCAAAGTTTGTTGTCCGGTGGACCTACGGCCTAGGAGCACCGATTTTTCCAAGTCGGACATCCCTTCCATAGACTCCCATTTTAAACAGTAATTTCTCCGGTAAATTTGGGATCCGGTACCGGCTCGAAACTTGGCACACATGTAGCCTCAGTTCTTCTCTACAAGCCTGCAAAGTTTTCTGTCTGGGGGACCTCTGGCCGGGGAACACAGATTTTTCAAAGCCGGGCACCCCTTCAATATACTCCTATGTTAAACATAAGTCTAGGCATGGGCACAGTAAGGCATGGACACAGTGAGGCATTGGCACAGTGAGACATGGGCACAGTGAGGCATGGACACAGTGAGGCATTGGCACAGTGACACATGGGCACAGTGACACATGGGCACAGTTTCACATGAGCACAGTGAGGCATGGACACAGTGAGGCATTGGCACAGTGACACATGGGCACAGTGACACATGGGCACAGTGACACATGAGCACAGTGAGGCATGGACGCAGTGAGGCATGGACACAGTGTGGCATGGACACAGTGAGGCATGGACAATGTGAGGTATGGACACAGTGAGGCATGGCCATAGTGCGGCATGCACATGGACACAGTGAGGCAAAGTGAGGCACAATGAGGCATGCAGATGAACACCCTAGGCTTATACTTGAGTCAATACGTTTTCCCATTTTTTTTGTGGTAAAATTAGGTGTTTTGGGCTTATATTCGGGTCGGCTTATACTCGAGAATATACGGTAAGTATTTTTTTTGTTAGCTAAGCTCCAAACAACATTTGTATAGTCTCCTCATACTATAGCATAACAGCTTTCTAAAGGGTTGAATCAACGCCATGATGACACCTCGTGGAACTTCACATATTAACGGCGTCCTGTTCGAAAGCCTTGCTGTATCCACGAGTACAATAACTTCATGGGGGGGTGGATTTAAATGATCGAATGCTGCATCCCTACTTATCAACATGAAAGTCTATCTTCTGGTATAAAAAAAGTCACAATTCACGTCTTTGATTTGGCCATTTATAACGCATTCACGACCTATCAAAAATTAATGGAAATACCTAACACATTCCTAAAATGTATTGAAGACATTGGCACTGCCCTGATCTATCAACAAGGATCCCCCCAGAAAGCATTTGCTCCGATTGTGTCAGCAGACTGCACAAGCGCCATTTTCCTGACAATCTGGAAGAAGACGCCCAACAAAAATGTTGGGTATGCACCAAAAGAGGAGTTAGGAAAAACACCAATTTCCATTGTCCCCAACGTCCCTCCCAACCTGGTCGTTAGAGAATGCTTCAGACGCTATCACACTCTTGTAAACTGTTAGCCCAATATTTCTAATAGACTGCCATTTCCCCATTTTCAATTTCCTGTGCTGATTATTTCCCTTGTGCCTCAACCAACCACATCACTGCCTTCCATGTGAACTGACCCTGGACTGTATTGACTATGCCTCTGCCTATCATCTATTTCTACCTTTTATCAGCCTTGGATTTATTAGACCAGAACACATTTTCTCACATGCTTTTGGGAGACTTCAGATATCGTTTGCAAAGTTTAGCTGGGCTTGGATGCTTTTCTTGCTAAGAAAAGACACTTGCCACTCTACGCCATAGCCCAAACATATGAAGAATACAGGAGATTGTTGTCACATATACCACACAGCCAGTACTTGCCAGATATTCCTGCAGCTCCTTTAATGTTGCTGTAGGCCTCTTTTTGCTGTAGGCCTTTTGGCAGCCTCCTTGACCAGTTTTCATCCCGTCTTTTCATCAATTTTGGAGGGACGTCCAGTTCTTGGCCATGTCACTGTTGTGCCATTTTTTTCTTCACTTGATGATGACTGTCTTCACTGTGTTCCAAGGTATATCTAATGGCTTGGAAATTCTTTTGTACCCTTCTCCTGACTGATACCTTTTAACAATGAGATCCCTCTGATGCTTTGGAAGCTCACTACGGACCATGGCTTTTGCTGTAGGATGCGACTAAGGAAATGTCAGGAAAGACCTACTAGAACAGCTGAACTTTATTTTTGGTTAATCAGAGGCACTTTAAATGAGGGCAGGTGTGTACTGACTCCTATTTAACATGAGTTTTAGCCCAGGTTCAAACTGGGTACGATTTGGTTCGATTTGAGATGCGATTTCACAGGTGAAATCGCATCTCAAATCGGCTGCATTTGCCGGCAATTGTCGGCAATGACACCGTCCTAATCGGTGCGACGCCGCATCTGCGGCGCTGCACCGATTTCAAAAAGTAGTTCCTGTACTACTTTTTGTGATTTGGGGCCGCGATTTACATTGACATCTGTGCAGAAGCTTGCACAGATGTCTCTTAAATCGCGGCCGAAATCGGGACTGCCAGCGGGAGTGAAATTGTGCGAGTTCAGCTGAACTCGCATGGCTTCACGCCCGCAGCCCAGTGTGAACCAGGGCGGAATGTGATTGCTTAATTCTGAAGATACACAGTTATACGAGGGTGTGCAGACTTATGCAACCACATTATTTTATCTTTTTAATTTTACTTCAGTTTTAGATTACAGTTTGTTTTTCAACTGTACAGTTGTCCAGTTTATAGGTCACATTGAAGGTGGAAAAAGTTCTGAGATGATTTATCTTTGTCTCTTTTTTTTACATTACAGAAACCTAGGGCTAGATTCACAGACATTTTGCTTAGCGTAGCGTATCAGAAATACACTACGCCGCCGTTTTTTACCTTGCTCTACGTGGAATTCAGGTAGATTTTCTACGGTAAACGACGGCGGCGTAGTGTATTTCTCCCGTCGCAATCCATCTGCGCGAGTAGGGGGCGTGAAACATTTAAATTAGGCGCGTTCCCGCGGCGATCGATCTGCGCATGCTCCGTTCGCAAATTTCCCGCCGTGCATTGCGCGAAATCACGTCGTGACGTCATTCGTTGTTTATGTAGCGTAGTTTACGGGCGATCCACGTCCCGACGAGTTACGTAAACAAAAAAAAAAATTAAATAAATTCGAAGCGGGAACGACGGCCATACTTAACATGGGCTACGTAACGTTAGAGCAGCAAAAAGCTGCTCTAACATTACGTACAAAAAAATAGACGAAAACGATTGCGACGACCGCTCGTATGTTCGGGAATCGCCGTAAAAAAACATTTGCATATCCCGACGCATCAAAACGACGCGAACTCCTCCCAGCGGCCGCAAATAGATGGCAGCGTAGATCCGAAGGCTTACGAAGACGTAAGCCTCTCGGATCGAAGCCCGAAGCCGCCGTATCATGGTTTGAGGATTCAAACTAGTGATACGGCGCGGGAAATTTGAAATTACTCCTGTTTAACACCAGTTAGACAGGCGTAATTGTTTTATGAATCTGCCCCCTAACATTTCAACAGGGTTGTGTCGACTTTTTATATCCACTGTAAATTAGTTTCAGAGTATAAAAATATTAGCTTTGGAAAGTTATAAAAAGTGTGAAAAAATAGAAAATACTCTGAAAAAAAAATACAAGGAGGTCTCCATGCTTTTTTTATTTAATTTTGACAGACACTTTTTTTCTGGATTAACAGAAAATCTAAGAAAATAATCAAGAATTCTTAGTAGGATTATTATGAAAATGTTACCTACTGTATATAGTGTGTCCTCTTGCACTGTGGAATATGTCGCAGTGTTATACACAGTAATATTGTTGAATATAGGTATATTCCACCCATAGGTTTCAGAGTATAAAAATACTGTATATACTCGAATATAATACATTGACTCGAGTATAAGCCTAGGGTGTCCATCTGCATGCCTCACTGTACCTCACTTTGCCTCACTGTTTCCATGTGCATGCCTCACTTTGCCCATGCCTCACTGTGCCCATGCCTCACTGTGCCCATGCCTCACTGTGTCTATGCCTCACTGTGTCTATGACTCACTGTGTCCATGCCTCACTGTGCCCATGCCTCACTGTGCCCATGCCTCACTGTGTCCATGCCTCACTGTGTCTATGACTCACTGTGCCCATGCCTCACTGTGTCCATGACTAGACTTACCTTTAACATGGGAGTCTATGGAAGGGGTGCCCGGCTTTGAAAAATCGGTGCTCCCCGGCCATAGGTCCCCCAGACAGCATACTTTGCACACTTGTAGAGGAGAACTGATGCTACATGTGTGCCAAGTTACCGGGTCCCCAAAGTTACCGGAGAAATTACCGTTTAACATGGGAGTCTATGGAAGGGGTGCCCAATTTTGAAGAGATCCCCAGCCGTAGGTCCTCCGGACAAATTTATTTGATCCCCTGCTGATTTTGTACGTTTGCCCCCCCTGACAAATAAATGATCTGTCTATAATTTAATGGTAGTATTTTTTATTTTATTTTTTTAACAGTGAGGGACAGTATTCTATACACCGATGAATACGGTACTTATTTGACTTATTAAAATGCAAATCAATTTTTTTACTTTTTTGAAATGCGTTCTGGAAATTGTTGTTGTTATTAAGTAAAAAAATTGATTTGCATTTTAATGAGTGAAATAACTACCGTATTCATCGGCGTATAACACGCACAGGCGTATTACACGCTCCCTAACTTTAAGAGGGAAGTTTCAGGAAAAAAACGTTTGTATAACACGCAGGCACAGCTTACCCTCTATTTCCAGGATAAAAAAGTGAATGTTATACGCCAATAAATACAGTATTTGATTCCCTAGCAATCAGAAAGATTTCTGGTTCCCAGGTGTCTTTTATACAGGAAACAAGCTGAAATTAGGAGCACTTACTTTAAGTGAGTGCTCCTAATCTCAGCTTGTTACCTGTACAAAAGAACAGAAGCAATCAATCAGATTCCAATCTCTCCACCATGACCAAGACGAAAGAGCTGTCCAAAAATGTCAGGGACAAGATTGTAGATCTACACAAGGCTGGAATGGGCTACAAGACCATCGCCAAGAATCTTGGTGAGAGGGTGACAACAGTTGGTGCAAATGGAAGAAATGCAAAATAACTGTCAATCTCCCTCGGTCTGGGGCTCCATGCAAGATCTCACCTTGTGGAGTTTTAATGATCATTAGAACGGTGAGGAAACAGCCCAGAACTATACTGGAAAATCCTGTCAATAATCTCAAGGCAGCCGGAACCATTATCACCAAGAAAACAATAGGTAACACACTACGCCACGAAGGACTGAAATCCTGCAGCACCCACAATGCCCACCTGCTCAATCAAGCACATGTACAGGCCAGCCAGTCTGAAGTTTTCTAATGAACATCTCAATGATTCAGAGAAAAACTGGGTGAAAGTGTTGTGGTCAGATGAGACCAAAATTTACCTCTTTGGCATCACCGGAACTCGCCGTGTTTGGAGGAAGAGGAATGCTGCCTATGACCCCAAGAACACCATCTTTTTTTTTTTTTTAAACAATAGATTTTTTATTAAAATATTGCCATGTTATACAGAGATAAAACAGTTGGATATTACAATTGGATTGTTTCAAAAATCACAAAGCAATAAGAAAGAGAACATCATGCAGTGAAACAGCACATAGCACTTGTATATGAGCTACATATTTCCTTTATGGGATAACCTCCATTTGAGGTTGGACCTGTCACCCCTTTCGGGTACAAACTGTGAGCAGGCTAAGCGCAAATGCAATAGTATGCAGCTTGTCCAGGACCTTGACGAGGGTCCATGGTGCTATTCCGTTCTGTAATCGTTCCCTAGGTACAGCGGGGTCCAATAAGAACAGTAACAAACTATGAGACAAGTCAACAGTGACCGTCATTAATCTAACATTGGTAACCAAGGTCATACCTATTTCCAGGTCCTACCACTAGATGTCAGGATAACCAAGAACACCATCTTTACCGCTTGTGGTTTGGGTATTCCAGTTCGACTCATGGCCAAGGCAATGGAGGAGTGGCTCAAAAAGAAGCACATTAAGATTCTGGAGTGGCCTAGCCAGTCTCCAGAGCTTAATCCCATAGAAAATATGTAGAGGGAGCTGAAGGTTTGAGTTACCAAACGTCAGC
Source organism: Rana kukunoris (assembly GCA_029574335.1). Classification (NCBI taxonomy): domain Eukaryota; kingdom Metazoa; phylum Chordata; class Amphibia; order Anura; family Ranidae; genus Rana; species Rana kukunoris. Next base: position 532,841,910 of record CM056051.1, read on the forward strand.
CTCGAAAACCTTAATGGCTTGGAGAAGATCTGCAAAGAGGACAGAATCCCTCCTGAGATGTGTGCAAACCTGGTGGCCAACTACAAGAAACGTCTGACCTCTGTGATTGCCAACAAGGGTTTTGCCACCAAGTACCAAGTCATGTGTTTTGCGAAGGGGTCAAATACTTATTTCACTCATTGAAATGCAGATCATATTTATAACTTTTTCGAAATGCGTTTTATTCTGGATATTTTTGTTGTTTTTCTGTCTCTTGCTGTTAAAATAAACCCACCATTAAAATTATAGACTGACCTTTTCTTTTGTCAGCGGTGAAATGTACAAAATCAGCAGAGGTTCAAATACTTTTTTCTCCTCACTGTACCACCAGAAACCTAGAACTTGTAGGCAGATTAGTACTGTAGATACTCAAGTATAAGCCGATCCGAATATAAGCCAAGGCATCTAATTTTACCACAAAAAAAATGGGAAAACTTATTGACCTGAGTATAAGCCTAGGGTGTCCATCTGCATGCCTCACTGTGCCTCACTTTTCCTCACTGTGTCCATGCCTCACTGTGCCCATGCCTCACTGTGCCTCACTTTGCCTCACTGGGTCCATGTGCATGCCTCACTGTGCCCATGCCTCACTGTGCCCATGCCTCACTGTGTCTCACTTTGCCTCACTGTGTCCATGTGCATGCCTCACTGTGCCCATGGCAAGACTGACGTTTAAAGGGGTTGTAAAGGGTTTTTTTTTTCTTTTTTTTTTTCTAAATAGGTTCCTTTAAGCTAGTGCATTGTTGGTTCACTTACCTTTCCCTTTGATTTCCCTTCTAAATGTTTTTTTTCTTTGTTTTCTTTGTCTTAATTTCTCAGTTCCTGTTCTTCCTCAGTAAGCTGTTCAGTAAGCTGTTTGATAAGCTGACTTTCCACCGCTCAGATGATGGTGGAAAGCTTACTGAGAAGAAACAGGAAGGGAGAAATTCAGACAAAGAAAAAAAACATTTAGAAGGGAAATAAAAGGAAAAAGGTAAGTGAACCAACAATGCACTAGCTTAAAGGGGTTGTAAAGGATTTTTTTTTTTCATAATAAGAATCCTTTACCTGCAGACATTCCTCTTTTCACTTCCTCACTGTTCGTTTTTGCTCAGAAGTTGCTCTATTTCTTCTCTGTTCTGTTCACTTCCTGCTTGTCTGATTGTTACTCACCACCGTGAAGGGCGGCTTTACTGCGGTGGTCAGTGACGTGCTCGCCCCCTCCTGGGAACTACATCTTTGTGGCAGGACGCTCCCTACGTGTTAGAGACTTCAAAGAGGTGTGAATTACTGGGCGTGCCGCACTTCATACTGGTAAATGTAGTTGTTACATGAACGAGTGCCGCAAACCAGGAAGTGAATGAGAGAACAGAAACTAGAACGCCGGAGGTGATATAGATGAAGGAATTTAATAGGTATTTACTCGTTTTTTAACAGAATCATTACACTATTTTAAGCAAATTTTTGTTTTCCTTTACAACTCCTTTAACCACTACAGATCCGCACCATTGACAAAAGATGTCAACAGCGCAGACCTGAAGTGCCGGGATCATGTCTTTGGACGTCAATGTTGTTGCAATTCCCTGCGCGCGCCACTGGGTGGTGCGCAGCGAGAAAAAACAGTGCCGTCGCATCGCTGAGGATTCGATGCGTGTACCCGGTGGCCGCGGTGGCCGCTAGGTACACGAGATCGGCGGTAACAGAGCAGGGATGTGGAGCTCTGTGTGTAAACACAGAGCTCCACGTCCTGTCAGGGAGAGGAGACAGATGCTGTTTCCCTTGTACATAGGGACACAGCATCGGTCACCTCCCCCAGTCACCCCCCTCCCCCCACACAGTTAGAACACACCCAGGATACACATTTAACCCCTTCCTCACCCCCTAGTGTTAACCCCTTCAATGCCAGTCACATTTATACAGTAATTAGTGCATATTTATAGCACTGATCGCTGTATAAATGTGAATGGTCCCAAAAATGTATCAAAAGTGTCCGATGTGTCCGCCGTAATGTCACAGTCCCAATAAAAATCGCAGATCTCCGCCATTACTTGTAAAAAAAAATATTTTGTAGGCGCTATAACTTTTGCGCAAAGCAGTCGCTTATTGCGATTTTTTTTTTTTTTACAAAAATACGTAGAAGAATACGTATCGGCCTTAACTGAGAAAAAAAATAGTTTATTTTTTTTTTTTAATTGGATATTTATTATATTTTTAAATTGTCACTCTTTTTTTGTTTATAACGCAAAAAATAAAAACCGCACAGGCGATCAAATACCACCAAAATAAAGCTCTATTTGTGGGGAAAAAAGGACGCCAATTTTGTTTGGGAGCCAAGTCGCACGACCGCGCAAATGTCAGTTAAAGCGAAGCAGTGCTGGAAGCTGAAATTTCGCCTGGCCACGAAGGGGGTTTATGTGCCCAGTAAGCAAGTGGTTAAAGGAACCTATTTACAAAATAAAAAACAAACCTTTACAACCCCTTTAACATGGGAGTCTATGGAAGGGGTGCCCAGTTTTGAAAAATCTGTACTCCCCAGCCATAGGTCCCCCAGACGAAAAGCTTTGCACACTTATAGAGGATAAATGGGGCTATACGTGTGCCAAGTTTTGGGTCCAGGGGACCTACAACTGCCCAGTACCGGGTCCCCAAAGTCACTGGAGAAATTACCATTTAACATGGAAGTCTATGGAAGGGGTGCCCGACTTTGAAAAATCGGTGCTCCCCGGCCGTAAGTCCCCCAGACATTTGCACACTTGTAGATGAAGAGTGGAGCTACATGTGTGCCAAGTTTCGGTACCGGGTCCCCAAAGTCTGGGAGATCAGGAGAAAAAAGATGACTCCAGTATAAGCTGAGGTGGGCATTTTCAGCACAAAAAATGTGCTGAAAAACTCGGATTATACTCGAGTATATACGGTACTTTTACATGTACAAGCTCAATAAAAGGTGAAGCCAGAGGATTAGTATGATGAGAAGCCAGCCAGCATTTTAAGAAGAGGTTGTGGACTAAAAAAAGCGTTATATAAGCTTACCATGATGTAAAAAAAAAAATGAAATAAGTAAAAGGTCCTTCAGCTAAATATAAACCGATTAATGCTAAATTGTCACATATAATATGGTATTTACTAAATATCTCTTCCTAAAACACAACACTGTACTCCATACAGAGCAGGAGGAGTGATCTGCATTTATATTTATAATGGAAAAATAAAATCATTAACAGAACAAAAACCCAAGGGGAATATAAATGGAGACTTAAAAAGAAAATGCATAGGGAGCCATTTATGAAAATTAATATAATAGACTATGCGGAATTATAAAACATTTATGAAACAAGTTTAAATCTGAACTTAGGAAAAGGTGAAGTAGCCAAACTATTTTTGGGTTGTGCAGATGAACAAATGCAAAAATAGACATGTGCAAGTTTGTTTTGTTCCCAATGGAAAATTGTATGTATCCAAATTACAATAGTAATACATGTAAACTAATTCAAAATAACAAAATAAAATGTACATTTTAAATTGGAAATGTATTTGAATTACAATTCAAAAACAAAAATATTATAGAGTAAAACAGAATAAAAAATAAGGGAATAGAACAGAATCGAGTATATAGATTAAAATAGAACATGAAATTAACATTTTAAATCATTCATACAAAAATAGAATAGAGTAAAACAGAAAATAATAAAATACAAAAATATAATCAAATTTTATAGAAAATAAAGGAATAGTATTTACAAAGAATGAAATAAAACAAAATAGGATAGAAAATAAAACATTAGAATTAAATAGAATAATAAATAGGGGAATATAACAAAATATATTGAATGGAATAGAACATAGAACTCTAGCCATGACTAAGCACTGAATAGGTGTGAAACGCGTCGGGTGTTCTACAATTTTTGCTGTGAATTTGAGGTGTATGCTTTTGTTTTAAAATTCAAAAATAAAAAAATAATAGAATAGGGTAAAACAGAACAGAAAGAATACATTGAAAATGTATTTGAAATACAATTCAAAAACAAAAATATTATAGAGTAAAACAGAGTAAAAAATAAGAGAATAGAACAGACACGAGTATATAGATTAAAATCAAACATAAAATTCTAATTTTTAAATCGAAAATTCATACAAAAATAGAATAGAGTAAAACAGAAAATAATAAAATACAAAAATATAATCAAATTTAATAGAAAATAAAGGAATAGTATTTACAAAGAATGAAATAAAACAAAATAGGATAGAAAATAAAACATTAGAATTAAATAGAATAATAAATAGGGGAATATAACAAAATATATTGAATAGAATAGAACATAGAACTCTAGCCATGACTAAGCACTGAATAGGTGTGAAACGCGTCGGGTGTTCTACGATTTTTGCTGTGAATTTGTGGTGTATGCTTTTGTTTTACCAATAAAGACGACCCAAGAGTCTTTTGGAGTGTGGCTGTCCATCCATTTCCGCTACTTTTTATGTCTGCCTAGTGCATTGCCAGCACCCATTGTAACCTGAATGAATCCTTGATTGCACTCAGACCCACCTGGAGCGGTGAATCTTCTCTCTTAGAATAGAACATAGAATTCAAATTTTAAATTAAAAATCCATTTGAAATAATAAAAAAAAAGAATAGAATAGAATAGGGTAAAACAGAAAGAAAGAATAGTAAAGAATATAACATAATGGAAAAGAGAAGAATAGAATAAAAAATAAAAGAACAGAAAAGAATAGAGTAAAGCAGAACAAAAAAGATTAATATGTAAAGAAATAAAATAGAAAATACAAGAATAGAAAATAATAGAATAGAAAAAAAATAACTATATTATAGAATAAAAAATAAGTGTACAAAAAAAATAGAATAGAGTAAAACAGAAAAGAATAACATACAAGAATATAATCCAATATAATAGAAAATAAACAGATAGGGCCAGATTCAGATACAAGATACAATGGCGTATCTCCAGATACACCGTCGTATCTGAGTTTTTCCGTCGTATCTATGCGACTGATTCAGAGAATCAGTTACGCATAGATATCCCTAAGATCCAACAGGTGTAATTGTCTTAGGCTGGAATTTCAGGCTGGCCGCTAGGTGGCGCTTTCGTATAGTTAAGCAAGGAATATGCTAATGAGGTTTTAAGACCGATTCAAAAACATACGTTCCGCCGGCGCTTTGTTTTACGTCGTTTACATTCGGCTTTTTTTCTGCGTATAGTTACCCCTGCTATATGAGGGGTATCCTATGTTTAGTATGGCCATCGTTCCCGCGCCGAGTTTTGATTTTTTTACGCCGTTTGCGTAAGTCCTTCGCGAATAGGGATTTACGTCATTTACGTTAACGTCGAATCCAATAGGTCCTTGCGGCGTACGTTGCCGCAATGCACACTGGGATATTTCATGGACGGCGCATGCGCCGTTCACAAAAAACGTCAACAACGCGGGGTCAAGTTAAATTTAAATAAAACACGCCCACAACATCCCCATTTGAATTACGCGGCCTTACGCCGCAACACATACGTTACAAGGGTGCAGGTTCTTTCTGAATACAGAACTTGCGCCCAAAGTTACAGCTGCGTAACGTATCGGGGATACGTTACGCCAGCAGAAAGATCCGCTGATCTTTCTGAATCTGGCCCATGGTATTTAAAAAGAATGAAATAAAACAGAATAGGATCGAAAATAGAACAATAGAATAAAATATAATAAAAAAATAAGGGGATAGAACAGATTAGAGTATATAGAATGTGGCTGCATTGATGAGCACTAGTGAGGCTGCATTTAATGGATGCTTCATTAAAAAGTTGGGGTATACATGGGCAGGACAGAGGGGGTGGAGTCAGGGGTGGAGCCAGGGGGCGCCAAAATGAGGTTTCGCCTAGGATGTCAAAAATCCTTGCACCAGCCCTGGCCTGACTCCTGAGCATGACAAATCTACTGGTCTGTGTCCTTTGGTGAGGCCTTAGGCACAGTGTAGTTACTCTGTTTTACACCCCATAAAGGAAAAGCTTTAAAGTTGAATTCCAGCCAGACACGAAAGACACAAAGTAATGCCATTCTTTATTAATTCATAAAACATAACATGTATTTTGCATTCTTGAATGAATTGTTTTATTTTTTTTCACATATGGCTAGAGTTCAGCTTCCATTCCACGTTCCAAATTATTATTATTATAATACAGGATTTATATAGCGCCAACAGTTTACCCAGCGCTTTACAATATAAAAGGGAGACAATACAATAAAATACAAGAGGATTAGGAAGGCCCTGCTCAGAAGAGCTTACAATCTAATAGGTTGGGGCAGGTGGTACAAAAGATTGTAACTGTGGGGAATGAGCTGATGGAAGTGGTAAAAGATTAGTTGGAGACGTTAGGGCCGATTCTAGACAGGGTGGACAGGATGCTTTGCACCCAGGCGCCTGCAGGGTTCTTCCCTCCCTCCTTCTCTCTTTGTTTTTGTGTCCGTCCAGAACTAGTGATCTGAGCATAGGTGTGTGCCTGTCCAGAACTGATGTGTCTCTGACCATCTCCTGTACTACCCTGTTTGCCTGAAAATAAGACCTACCCCAAAAATAAGACCTAGCGTTACATTCCAGGAGGGCTGCAATATAAGCCCTACCCTGAAAATAAGCCCTAGTTTAAAATGGTTGTAAAATCCTATAATCCGCTCTATTACAGTAATATATAATGTACAATGTGTGTGTTTCTGTAATATAATTGAGAGGGAAAAAGCTCCGGCGGGTCACAGAAGCGCAGAGTGGCGCTATAACGAAGGTATTTGGCACAATTATATTACAGAAACGCACACATTGTACATAATATAATATGGTAATAGAGTGGATTATAGGATTTTACAAGCATTTTAGCTCAGTTCACACTGGGTTTCCTGACAGGCAGGGAGGGAGAGAAGACAACGCATGATAAGACCTACCCTGAAAATAAGCCCTACCATGTCTTTTGTTGCCAAAATTAATATAAGCCTGGGCTTATTTTCGGAGAAACACGGTATGTCTGTAGTCTCTGACTTTCTCCTTTACCACATCTGCAGTCTCTGACCGACTCCTGTACAATGTCTGCAATCTCTGACCGTCTCCTGTACAATGTCTGCAGTCTCTGACCGTCTCCTGTACTATGTCTTCAGTCTCTGACCGTCCCCTGTACTATGTTTGCAGTCTCTGACCATCTCCTGTATCATGTCTGCAGTATGTCTGAGGGCTCTTTCTAACAGACTCTCTAACAGAAGCCCTCTCTGTGTCCATCAGAGAGGCCCCCCCTCACGGTCCCAATAAAGTACTCCGCTTCTCTTCCTGTATTTTCTTTATTGTTAAGAGATCATGTAAGGATCCCAGGGTAATGAATACTTTGTGGGGGAGCATCTCTGTGGTTGAGTCATTGCCATAGAAACATTTGTAAAGGGGAGGAGTTAGTACAATGACTACGCCCAGGTGGGGGCGCCAGAAATATTTCTGCATTCAGGCGCCTGTGACCCTAATGCTGCATACACACGATCAGTCCATCCGATGAGAACAGTCTGATGGACCGTTTTCATCGGTTAATCGATGAAGCTGACTGATGGACCGTCGCGCCCACACACCATCGGTTAAATAACCGGTCGTGTCAGAACGCAGTGACATAAAACACAACGACGTGCTGAGAAAAATAGAGTTCAATGCTTCCGATGCGTTGACTTGATTCTGAGCATGCATGGATTTTTAACCGATGGTCGTGCCTACTAACGATCAGTTTTGACCTATTGGTTAGGAATCCATTGGTTAAATTTAAAACAAGTCCCCTTTTTTTTAACCGATGGATAACTAACCAATGGCACCCCCACGCGATCGGTTTGGTCCGGTGAAAACGGTCCATCAGACCGTTCTCATCAGTTTAACCCAGGGGTCTCCAAACTGTGGCCAGAGGGCCAGATGTGGCCCTTTGCTAGCCTTTATCTGCCCCTTGGGGCACAATTTCTCTCTTTGATATGAGGCACTAGTCCTCCCACTGACTTCAACAATGGGGCACTATAGCTTTCACCAATAACAATGATGGGATACTATTTCTTCTACTACAGTAATAGAGGGAATACTCCTCCTCCTGTTGACCACAAACCCTGAGGCCGTATTTGTTCTCACCGATGCTGGCCTGTGACATTTTCTGCCCCTGCTGGCCACAATCCGGCCCTACCAAAGTCTGAAGGACAATAAAGTGGCCCTTTGTTTTGAAAAGTTTGGTGACCCCTGGTTTAACCTATCATGTGATTGGCTCTGGGAGATGTGATAGGCTTCCCTGAAGAGATGAGTTTTCAGGGATCGCCTGAAGGTAGCAAGAGTAGGGGATAGCCGCACAGGTTGAGGTAGTGAGTTCCAGAGAATGGGAGAGGCTCTGGAGAAATCCTGGAGACGAGCATGGGAGGAGGAGACGAGAGAGCTTGACAGTAGGAGGTCTTGAGAAGAGCGGATGTGAGCATTCATGCCTTTGGCGTAAAATATGTTTTAATACAAGATTTTATCTCTTGGTTCCGTAGACTGTAGATGATGGGGTTCAACAGAGGTGTTCCAATCGTATAGAGTAGAGACAGGTTCTTGTTTAATTTGGCAGAAGACTTTTCAGAGGGCACCAAATAAATGATGAAGATTGTCCCAAAATACGTACAAACAGACGCCAGATGTGAACTGCAGGTGGAGAAAGATTTCTGTCTACCGGTCCTGGAGGAAATTCTGACTAAGCTGAAAACGATGGAGATATAGCTCGAAAGTATCAACATAAAAGGGACCAGGCTAAAAGCAATGGTGAGCATCAAAGATTGCATTTCCACAAAATAAGTATCTGTTGAGGACAACTGTAACAACGGAGCTAGGTCACAAAATAAATGGTCAATGGTGTTGAACCCACAGAACTGTAATCTACACATGGAGATCGTCAATATGACCATCGCCATGAAGCCAGAAACCCAGGACCACAGTACCAAAAAATGTTGTGTCTTGATGTTCATAATGGAGAAATACCTTAAAGGGTTACAAATAGCCAAATACCGGTCATAGGCCATCACCGTAAGAAGAAGACATTCGACACTTCCCACCGATGCGCCCAAGTAGAACTGAGTAATACAGCCATAGAAGGACACGTGTCCACCATTGCCCCAGACAACATATAACATAGTTGGCATAATTATGGTGGTGAAAAATATCTCACACAAAGATAAATTGCTCAGAAAGAAATACATGGGGGAACTGAGTTTTTTGTTTGCACTTATTAGGCTTATAATTAAGATATTCCCGAAAAGGGTGGTGACATAAGATACTAGAAGCAAGAAAAAAATAAATCCTTTCAGATGGTGGAGATTCCTAAACCCCAGAAGAACCAGCTCCATCACATCGCTTTTATTGTGTCCACACATGACCTGATAAAACGTGGTTCAAGTAAAAACATTATTTACTATAAAAGGTAAAAGAAAATTTGGTGCACTTTTTAATAGGGCCGAAACAACGAATCGATTAATCGATTATGAAATTAATCGATTACTATTTACATACTCGATTAATCGGCCAGTAACAAAATGGGTTAAAAAAAAACACAAAAATTAGTCCTTTTATAGTACAAAAAGAGCAAATAATCACTACTGTTAATATTATATTAATACGAAAAATGTTCACTTGCTTTCAACTGCTTGCCGACCAGCCGCCGCAGTTATACGGCGGCAGGTCGGCTCTGCTGGGCGAGACCACGTAGATCTACGTCATCTCGCCGAGCAGCCAATAGGGACACGCGCACGCCACCGGAGGCATGCACACGCCCCCCCCACTCGCGCCCCTGACTCCTGCGCGCGTGCCCGGCGGGCGCGGCCGCCGCGGGCACCCGCGATCGCTCGTTACAGAGCGAGGAGTGGGAGCTGTGTGTAAACACACAGCTCCCGGTCCTGTCAGGGGGAGAAATGCCTGATCGTCTGTTCGTACAATGTATGAACAGCGATTTGTCGTTTCCCCTAGTCAGTCCCACCCCCCTTTAGTTAGAACACACCCAGTGAACATGCTTAACCCCTTCCCCGCCCAACAAAATTGGCGTCCTTTTTTTCCCACAAATAGAGCTTTCTTTTGGTGGTATTTGATCACCGGTTTTTATTTTTTTGCGCCAAAAATAGAGCGACAACTTTGAAAAAAATAATATTTTTTTTTACTTTTTGCTGTAATAAATATCCCCCAAAAAATATATGTAATTGTTTTTTTCCTCAGTTTAGGCCGATACGTATTCTTCTACCTAATAAGCGTTTATTGATTGGTTTGCGCAAAAGTTATAGCGTTTCGAAAATAGGGGATAGTTTTATGGCATTTTTATTAATATATATTTTTTGATTACTAATGGCGGCGATCAGCAATTTATTTTGTGACTGCGACATTATGGCGGACACATAAAGAAACAGAGATTGCAGCTCTAAGCAGGTCTTATTGGATGCAATCTTCTTCTGAGGAACTGAGGGTGCTAGCAATGCACATGGCAAATAAGAACAAAAGATGATCAGGACAGCCACACTCCAATCCAATGTGACTTTAATGTAAAAAACTGGAAACAGGCACTACAAGTCACAGCAACGGAACCTAGGACAGCTGACGCGTTTCACACTAACTTCAAAGTTTACGCATAGCTTTACACGTCAGCTGTCCTAGGTTCCGTTGCTGTGACTTGTAGTGCCTGTTTCCATTTTTTTTACATTAAAGTTACGTTGGATTGGAGTGCGGCTGTCCTGATCATCTTTTGTTCTTATTATGGCGGACACATCGGACACTTTTGACACATTTTTGGGACCATTTTCACAGCGAAAAATGCTATAAAAATGCACTGATTACTGTGAAAATGACAATGGCAGTGAAGGAGTTAACCACTAGGGGGCGCTAAGGGGTTAAGTGTGCCCTAAGGGAGTGATTCTTACTGTAGGGGGCGTGGCTGTAGACGTGACATCACTGAACGTCGTTCCCTATATCAGGGAACAGACGATCAGTGTCACTGCCACTGTGAAGAACGGGGAACACCTCTCCCCGTTCTTCAGATCCTGTGACCGATCGCGGGACACCGGCCGCGATCGGGTCTGCGGGTCCCGGTGAGATTCGGACCCACGGCTGGGCTCTTAAAGGCAACGTACCTGTACGTGCCTGTGCCCAGCTGTGCCATTCTGCCGACGTATATCGTCGGTAGGGCTACTTAAGTGGTTAAAGCATACAGTATGTCAAGTCCAAAAAATGTAATAAACAATGTTTTAATATATATCTATGTAGCACTCCCCCCGTAGGAGCTGCTAGTTTAGATTTTGGGTTTTGCACGTTACCTCTAAGTTCGTTGTCAGGGGAAGAGAGTCTGTAGAAATTGGAATGTCCACACAAGATGTAAAACCTTCAACTGTAGGCTTTATTTTCGCTGCATAAACTTGTGAAGGGAGCAGAGAGTATAGAGAGAAGGGGAAGGTTCAGGTACGTGGTGCAGAATGCACAATAGTTGTTCCAATGTTCGCCACTCAATCCTGAGTGGGTATTGCTCACCCGGATAAGCCCCTCTCACATGGACTAGAAGCTGGAGTGATGCACGGACAGTATAGGAACAGTCTCTGCCACAGACCATCTGAGAACACGGAATGAATATTCAGGAATCCTCTGCCACAGGATTTATCCCAAACTTCCTGCCTTATAGCCAAAGAGCCTTTAGGCCAATCCGGCAGACTGTAAGGTGTTGTAGGTTACAGTGTATCCTTCAATAAGTTACCACGCCTCTCCAAAAGTACCAGCGTTCCACTCGGTCCTCCCCTGGCTTCTTTCATTGAATGGCCTCTTCCTGCAGGACAGACAGCACAGGATTACCTCCAGAGCGTAGGCCCCATCCAGGATAACTGGGCCTACTTGACAGGAACACAGCCTCAGACCAACGTGGCCCCGAGACTGAAATGAGGCTATGAGGCGAAGGACCCCGAAAAACGGCGTCTGCCCCTTAACCACTTAAGGACCGCCTCCTGCACATTTACGTCGGCAGAATGGCACGGCTGGGCACATCCACGTACAGGTACGTGCTGTGCTAGTACCCATCCGTGGGTCACGGGCACACGCCCACGGCGCGCACCTGTGACCCGGTCCAAAGCTCTGGGACTGGGACCGCAGGATTCGCGGACCCGATCGCCGCACTCCCCGGAGCTGAAGAGCGGGGAGAGCCGTGTATAAACACGGCTTCCCCGTCGTTCACTGTGGCGGCAGCATCGATCGCGTCATTTCTTTTATAGGGGGACGCGATCGATGATGTCACACCTACAGCCACACCCCTCTACAGTTGTAAATACACATTAGGGAACACATAACCCCTACAGCGCCCCCTTGTGGTTAACTCCCAAACTGCAACTGTCATTTCCACAGTAAACAATGCAATTTAAATGCATTTTTTGCTGTGAAAATGACAATTGTCCCAGAAATGTGTCAAAATTGTCCGAAGTGTCCGTCATAATGTTGCAGTCATGAAAAAATTAGTAGTAAAAAAAAATAATAATTAATAAAAATGCAATAAAACTATCCCCTATTTTGTAAACGCTATAAATTTTGCGCAAACCAACCGATAAACACTCATTGCGATTTTATTTTCACCAAAAATAGGTAGAAGAATTCATATCGGCCTAAACTGAGGAAATTTTTATTTTTATATATTTTTGGGGGATATTTATTATAGCAAAAAGTAAAAAATATTGCATTTTTAAAAAAAAATTGTCGCTCTATTTTTGTTTATAGCGCAAAAAATAAAAACCGCAGAGGTGATCAAATACCACCAAAAGAAAGCTCTATTTGTGGGGAAAAAGAACACCAATTTTGTTTGGGAGGCACGTCGCACGACCGCGCAATTGTCAGTTAAAGCGACGCAGTGCCGAATCGCAAAAAGGGGCAAGGTCCTTTAGCTGCATTTTGGTCCCGATCTTAAGTGGTGAAGTACCCCCTCCCAGCATGCACAGCTGGGTCACCACTCCCACTGTACCACTGCCGAGGAGGGACACCCAATACACCATGGTACACCTGAGTTCCAACATGGGCCTGAAGTGGCAACGCCACCAACAGGCAACAAGGGAAAATAATACCAGGCAGTACCACAGCCAGAACAGAGGCAAATGTACATATAATTCAACAAGTCTGGACCCAACTATTGGCCCAGACATCCCCTAAATTTGAAATAGCACTCCCATCTTTGGGAGCAGGGCGCTACATAAATATATACATATACTTACCAAAAATTGTCCTAATCTGCCACTTCCTCATCCGCCGTGATCTTCTCTCTTCTCCTCCTCACTTTTGCCTCTTGGGAAATGGGGTGTGCTGTCTTCTGGGAACTGTGTGTCTCAAAGTGCCGCGCAACTCGCAGGAAACGGGCAGTTACCCTTAATGAGGATGGCGGCGCTGGTACACGATCCAGAGGATGGATCAGCCTTGGGCGGCTGACAACGTGGGCACTCTGGACAGGTAATTGTGCTTATTAAAAGTCAGCAGCTACAGTGTTTGTAGCTGCTGACTTTCATATTTTTTTTTTCCCAGCTGGACCTCCGCTTTAAATAACTCACCTTTATTTATATGTATTACAAAATGTATGTTTGTCCCCCTTCAATATATTCCCCATTTACACCAATACGTTGCTACAGTCCGCCGTTTTCTTCTTTACAGCATCAACTGACTCAAAATGTATATTTAGGATGTATTTGGTCTATAAACCAGAGGCTCCGGGTGGACAGTTGGATAAATGGTTCTATATTTAGGACGTATCCAGTCTATAAACCAGAGGCTCCGGATGGACAGTTGAATAAATGGTTCAATATTTAGGATATATCTGGTCTATAAAACTGAGGCTCTTGATGGACAGTTGAACGGATGTTTTATATTTAGGATGTGTCTAGTCTATAAACCAGAGGTTTTGGGTGGACAGTTGGATAAATGGCTCTATAGGACATATCTGGTCTATAAACCAAAGGCTCTGGGTGGACAATTGGATAAATGGTTCTATATTTAGGACGTATCCAGTCTATAAACCAGAGGCTCCGGATGGACTGTTGAATAAATGGTTCAATATTTAGGATATATTTGGTCTATAAAACGGAGGCTCTGGATGGACAGTTGGATAAATGGCTCTATATTTAGGATGTATCTGGTCTAAAAACCAAAGGTTCTGGATGGACAGTTGAATAAATGGTTCAATATTTAGGATATATCTGGTCTATAAAACTGAGGCTCTTGATGGACAGTTGGATAAATGTTTTATAAATGTTTTATATTTAGGATGCATGTGGTCTAAAAACCAGAGGCTCTGGATGGACAGTTGAATAAATGGTTCAATATTTAGGGTGTATCTGGTCTATAAAACTGAGGCTCTTGATGGACAGTTGGATAAATGTTTTATATTTAAGATGCATGTGGTCTAAAAATCAGAGGCTCTGGATGGACAGTTGAATAAATGGTTCAATATTTAGGGTGTATCTGGTCTATAAAACTGAGGCTCTTGATGGACAGTTGAACAAATGTTTTATATTTAGGATGTGTCTAGTCTATAAACCAGAGGTTTTGGGTGGACAGTTGGATAAATGGCTCTATAGGACATATCTGGTCTATAAACCAAAGGCTCTGGGTGGACAGTTGGATAAATGGTTCTATATTTAGGACGTATCCAGTCTATAAACCAGAGGCTCCGGATGGACAGTTGAATAAATGGTTCAATATTTAGGATATATTTGGTCTATAAAACGGAGGCTCTGGATGGACAGTTGGATAAATGGCTCTATATTTAGGATGTATCTGGTCTAAAAACCAAAGGTTCTGGATGGACAGTTGAATAAATTGTTCAATATTTAGGATATATCTGGTTGGATAAATGTGTTATAAATGTTTTATATTTAGGATGCATGTGGTCTAAAAACCACATGCATCCTAAACATTTATCCAATATTTAGGGTGTATCTGGTCTATAAAACTGAGGCTCTTGATGGACAGTTGAACGAATGTTTTATATTTAGGATGTGTCCAGTCTATAAACCAGAGGCTTTGGGTGGACAGTTGGATAAATGGCTCTATAGGACATATCTGGTCTATAAACCAAAGGCTCTGGGTGGACAGTTGGATAAATGGTTCTATATTTAGGATGTATTTGGTCTATAAACCAGAGGCTCTGGATGAATATTTGGATAAATGGCTCCATATTTAGGATGTATTTGGTCTATAAACCAGAGGCTCTGCATGGACAGTTGGATAAATGGCTCTATATTTAGGATGTAACTGTCTATAAACCAGAGGCTCTGGGTGGAAAGTTTGATAAATGGCTCTATATTCAGGATGTATTTGGTCTATAAACCAGAGGCTCTGGATGGACAGTTGGATAAATGGCTCTATATTTAGGATGTGTCCGGTCTATAAACCAGAGGCTCTGGACGAATATTTGGATAAATGGCTCTATATTTAGGATGTATTTGGTCTATAAACCAGAGGCTCTGGGTGGACAGTTGGATAAATGGTTCTATATTTAGGATGCATCTGGTCTAAAACCAGAGGCTCTGGATGGACAGTTGAATAAATAGTTCAATATTTAGGGTGTATCTGGTCTATAAAACTGAGGCTCTTGATTGAATGTTTTATATTTAGGACGTATCCAGTCTATAAACCAGAGGCTCTGGGTGGACAGTGGGATATTTAGCTCTATGATTGACAAATCAATATTTTCCTTTACATCCTAAATTAAAGAATACACCATGGATTTCCATATTTAAGATAGCATTGATCTAATATATGAACACATATTTAGGAAGGTAGTGTTGTATGAAGATATAGTACAATAAACTAAAAATGTAGTGATAGAATTAGAATATAAAAGTTCTACATAAAAGGGTTTCTATAAAAAAAATGTTACGTTAATAAAATTGTATTGTTTTAAACCTAAATGGTACATATCCAGTGCCTGCCCAATAACATCTCAGCATTGCAAAAGAACACAAGCTAACATACCATACTGTCTATGTTAGGTCTTCACCTCTGTATATAGTCCAGGTTGCCCATATACTGTAAAGTGCCCAATCCATGGACCCAAGATTTCAGCACAACATTTATTGTGGATTTAGATGTGTCATGACCTAACCAGTCATCTTATTTTATAATTTATTGTGGCTCATTATAGAACTAAAATTAATGCAGAGCTACAAATGACCAAATCCCTCAGGGAACCAACTGGAATACAATAGTAATAAGTTATCACGGAATTCCTCTAGGATTATGCCAAGAAAAAGAAAAAGAAATAGAAAACGAACATAAATAAAAATGAATTCCTTCATTTTTTTGGGATTATACAGGTACATCATCCCATAAACAATTAGAGGAATAATAAATGATTCTAAAGAAATTTTGAGCACAGGCTAATTTCCCCCTATGTTTGTGTTTTACAAATAATGTAATAATAATAATAATAATATAAATTGTTAAATGATATTAACAAAAATTGGCTTTTTTTTTTCTTTTTAAAGTGTATTTTTGTGCGTGAACTCGAGAGAGAGGAGCCGGACTGCAGGAGTTGGGACTAGGCAGACCCTCCCCCCGGAGGCAATCGCCATCCTTCTCCATGCCCCCGGGTGGCAATGGCAGGTGTGAGGGGGGGCCTCCCACTCACCCCGCCCTACCTGCTCCACTTGGGAGCCCAACTGGGGCCCAACGGGCCCCCAACGGGGCAGAGGGACTCCCCCTATGAGGGAGTGAGGAGGTCTAGCCCAGCCAGCCCTGTAGGTGTTTCGCCTCTCTTTTTTTAGGAGACCGCATGGTCAAAGTGCGTGCGTGTTAAACCAATTTCGTATGCGTGCAAGTGTGGTGGTGTTTTTTTTTTTTTCGTGGGGAGGGGTGGGCGTACTAAGCACAGGTGTACCTTGCATAGCACACCCACCGGGAGCCGGGCTGAGACCACCAAACTCAATTCACATGTAGCCGAGGCCGGGATCCGAACCCTTGGCTGCAGAGGTGAATGGCTTGTCAGCGCAGTGCCAATCGCATTGAGCCACCACAGCTGCCACAAAAAATTGTCTTTTAAGACCCCCTCTTTTTCTCATTGGTCCATGGTAGGAAAAGTTTCAAGCCTTCCCTTTACTGCAAATGAATTGGGAGGCCCTGATAGGTCAAGAGGTCATGTGCCCCAGAACGTTCTTGAAATTCTGGGGGGTCAGTCAGGATAGTGAAGCCCGGAGTGACAAGGACAGAGAGGAAAATAACGGAGGGCTGGCCATGACTGAGTGGAATCAGGAGCAACAAAGGGTTAAGGTAGGGAGGTGCATTCAGGGGAGTGGCTGTAGGATCATTTCCAGAGGAGGGGAGTGACCATATATATACAGGGGGCGGGGCCTGCCGCGTGCACACGGCAGGAAGTTTTAGACACAGGGAGGCAGGTTTTCTTCTCTGCTCCCTGTTACAAGGCCTAGCAAGCATGGAGGTGGATTTAGTCTTGGCAAGATTGAGGGCTGCGGCAGCCAGCAAGGAGCCAGGATGGCTCGTAGCACAGGTGGGGGATCTTTTAGTGGACGAGGCGGGGGGGTCACAGGACGGATCGCGGGGGTCCCCACGCGCTCGGCGGTCGCGACCACCGGAGCGTTATTCGCCTACCCCCACCAGCAGGCCTAGTAGGAGCCCCAGGGAGGACGCGGGCCCCCCTCCGGCCAAGCGACAGCATGCTGGGGCCGGAGGTAAGGGTAGACATGTGGCGGCGGCGGAGCGGGACGCAGTGGGCGGGGCTTCGGGCCAAAATGGCGCCCGGAGCGCAGACACGCGGCGGAGCAGTGTGGAACGATCGGTCCCCCCATCTACTGGGTCGGCGGCTCGGGGGGGATCGCGGCGAGGCAAGGGCGGAGGAACAGCCGGGGGGTCGTCCAGGATCACGACCACCGGTTCTGGAGCAGGGGGGAGGCCGGAGTCCCCGGATCGTAGGTCCACCGGGGGTAGCAGCAGAGGAGCGACGTCCACGGCCGGGTCCAGTGGGAGAGGACGATCCGCCGTAAGGCTGGGATCTGCGGCCTCCAGGCCTCCTGCGCCTGGGAGGCAGACATCGCCGAGGATGCAGGCCTCGGAAGATCGTTCGGAGGGGGAGGCGTCTGGATCAGAGGAAGATGTTCTAGTGGAAGGATCGCCTGCGGTGGAGGTGCCGGTGTCGGCTGTGGGGGACATTCCCGGCCAGCCTGGTAAGTCCACTAATGTTTCTTCAGGGGATTTTGCTGCCATGTTATGTACATTGTTGGGGGTTGGGGGTGGGGGTCCTCCTGTTATTGGGGGGGCTAATTGTTTGCCGCAAACCGGGGCCCCCGGGGTGGCGGGCGTTGCACCTGCTGCCCAGGGTTCCCCTGGGGGCTTGCAGGATTTGTTGGGCGGTTTGAGGGACTTGATGCAGCGTTTTACCGGAGGGGGGGGGCCTAGCACGCCGCCCCTGGCTGCTCCTTGGCTTGGAGGATCAGACAAGGGGGGAGTTCTTATGACGGATGGGGCAACTGCACCGGCGGTGGGGGGTACTGGGGTGCTACAGGAGGTCAGTCTCAGTAGTGATGCTGGGGGTGAGAAAACCGGGGGGGTCAGGACGGACGTAGTGCGGTTGGCAGATTCGGCAAGAGGTGAAGTATATGTATGCTTTGATGGACCGCTGGGGTCTCATTTGAAGCAGGAGGTTAGGGAAAAAATCGAAAAAGGTGAGTATGTGGAGATATTTTCCCTATTGCCATTAGAGAAGTTCAATTTAGATAGGGTGAAGCCGGACAGTTCAAAAAAGGAGGACGAGGAGAAGAGACGTTACAGGTTGATTCCACGCACATTCAGTAATTGGTGGCAAGCATTTGCTATAATGGCCAGTGTCATAGGGCAGAAGAGCCCAGAACATTGTTCTGCGCTTTTTGGGTATATGGACGCTATAGGTGAAGCATATCGGGTATATGGAGGGACGGGGTGGTTGAGATATGACGAGCAATTTCGCCAGCGGCGGGCCATACGCCCTACGCTGCGATGGGACCACAAGGATATTGTTCTGTGGATGCGGATGATGTCCGCGCCCAGGACGAATACTCCGTTTTTTCAGGGCGGGGCCGGGGGTACCACCACCTCTGGATCGCCGGCCGGAAAAAAATGGGGGGTCTGTTGGCAGTATAACGAGGGTTCCTGCAAGTTTGGGGGAACCTGTCGTTTTAAGCACGAGTGCTCTGGATGCGGGGGTAATCACCCCCTGTCGCGGTGCTTCAAAAAAGGAAAGCGGGCGGGGGATGCTGCTAACAAAGGGGGCAACGCCAGTGAGGGAGGAAAGGATGAGACCTTTTCTAAATAGGTACCCGGACAGGGCGGCGGCGCGGCTGCTCGCGGCGGGGTTTTCCGAGGGTTTTGTCATTCCCTGTGCTTTGTCGAAGGTGCCTCCCTTGGCGAAGAATCTGCGGTCTGCCTTGGAGAACCCGGCTGTGGTAGCAGCAAAATTAGAAAAGGAGGTAGAGTTGGGTAGGATGGCGGGACCATTTACGGAGGCGCCATTGCCAGATTTGGTGGTGTCGCCTTTGGGGGTGGTGCCCAAGAAGGAGCCAAACAAGTTTCGCCTCATTCACCACCTGTCCTTTCCAAAGGGGGGGTCAGTGAATGATGCTATAGACCCTGGGGCATGCACGGTGTCGTACACGTCTTTTGACGCGGCGGTGCGGTGGGTGCGGCGTTACGGAAAGGGGGCCCTGATGGCGAAATCAGACATCGAGTCGGCGTTCCGCTTGCTGCCGGTACACCCGGACAGTTTCCGGCTGTTGGGTTGCCGGTGGCGGGAGGAGTTTTACGTGGATCGATGCTTGCCAATGGGCTGCTCGATCTCCTGCGCGTTGTTCGAAACGTTTAGTTCCTTCCTGGAGTGGGTGGTCAGGGATGTAGCAGGCTTGGACTCGGTTATTCATTATCTGGATGACTTCCTGTGCGTGGGCCCTCCGTCGGCTAATGTGTGCGCGATCCTGTTGGGAACGTTGCAGCACGTGGCGGACAGGTTTGGAGTGCCGTTGGCGTCCGACAAGACGGAGGGCCCGACCACAGCGTTGAGTTTTCTGGGTATAATGATTGATTCCGAGGCGATGGAGTGTAGGCTTCCGGAAGACAAAGTGGTGAATCTCCGGCTGGAGATTCGGGGGATGCTGGGGCGGGACAAGGTTCAGTTGCGGGCTTTGCAGTCCCTGCTGGGCAAGTTGAATTTTGCTTGTCGCATCATCCCTATGGGAAGAGTCTTCTGCCGACGGCTGTCGGCAGCAACGGCGGGCGTAAAGGTGCCCACACATTACATCCGCCTAACGGGGGAACTGAAGGCTGATTTGCAGGTATGGCACACATTTCTGGAGACGTACAATGGAAGGGCGATTTGGATGTCTGGGCCCGTCAGCAACTTTGATTTGGACTTAGTTACTGACGCGGCCGGGTCCACGGGCTATGGGGCCTTTTTCAAGGGGCGATGGAGCGCGGAGGCGTGGCCGGAGTCTTGGCTGGCGGCGGGTTTCGTGAAAAACCTGGTGCTGCTGGAGCTGTTCCCGGTGGTGGTGGCGATCGAACTATGGGGTGCAGAATGCAGGGATTTAAAAATCAGGTTGAACTGCGACAACATGGGTGTGGTTCAAGTAATTAATCGGATTTCCGGTTCATCATTACCGGTGGTTCGGTTACTGCGCCATCTCGTGTTGCGCTGTTTGCAATGGAACATATTTCTGTATGCAGTGCACATCCCGGGAGTGGACAACAGACTCGCTGATGCTTTGTCTCGGTTTCAGTGGGACAGGTTCAGGGAGCTGGCACCGGGGGCACATGCGGACGGGGTCCCTTGCCCGGGGTGGATGTGGGGACTTGCATTGGAGTAGCGGCAGAGTGGATCAAGAGGTCGGTGAGTGGGCAGACGTGGACCGCGTACTCAAAGGTATGGGAGGAATGGGCAGGTTTGAGACGGCTGGCGGAAGCAGAGCTGAAAACGGAACAAATGGGTTGGTTGGTGATGTACTTTGTGTCGAGGCACATGGAGAAGGGCGGGTCTGTGTCTTCCTTGGAGAAAAAATTAGCGGCCTTGGCATTTTTATTCAAACTGGAAGGTCGGGAGGATTTCACAAAAAATTTTTGGGTGAAGCAGGCAGTTAAGGGTTACAGGAAGGGGCATCAGAGTCGGGATACAAGGAGGCCGGTGTCCTTTCTAATTTTGCACAGGATTTTTGGTGTTTTGGGGGATGTTTGTGCGTCGGATTACGAAGTACGGCTGTTTCGTGCGGTTTTTTCGGTAGCATTTTTTGGGGCGTTTCGGGTGGGGGAGATAGTCAGTCCCTCTAAACGGGTTGCCGGCGGGTTCTTGATGGAAGATATACAGGCGTCGGAAGACAGGTTGGTTCTCCGGCTGAGACGATCAAAGACGGATCAGAAGGGGAAAGGGGTGGATGTATTCTTGTATCCGCTACCGGGTTCAGATATGTGTCCGGTAAGGGCGGTGAGGGAATTTTTTCAAGGGCGCCCCGGGGGTGGGGGGCCGTGCTGGATGCATGAAGACGGTTCGTTTTTGTCGCGCTTCCAATTTATAGCGATTTTTAAAAAATGTTTGAAGAAAGCGGGGTTGGACGAGCGATTGTTTGCCTCGCACTCCTTCCGCATCGGGGCGGCGACCGAGGCGGCCCGGTGTGGGTTGGATGAGGCAGCAGTAAAAAAGATTGGGAGGTGGGAATCAAGGCGATTCCGTTCTTACGTACGCCCGCATCTGGTGCTCGGTGAGTAAGGGGGGGGGGACGGCGGTCGAATGCTTAAAAAATGCCTGGATGGGGATTGTGGGGATTTTTTGTTCATTAATGGTTATGGCTATGTTTTGTTTTTCAGATGGAAGGCAAGCATGCCTCGTGTGGATCATGGGGCATTCTTATGTTTGTAGGGGGGCCAGGAGGGCAGATAGTAAGCCGGGAGGAAGGCAATTGGGAATTTCCAGGAGGGAGGCTACGGTTAGGTGGTTAGGTTTCCCCGGGATGGGTTGGGGCAGGGTGCTGCCAGAAGTACAGCGCTTTACTCAGCTCGACCGACCCCCGGATGTGTTGTTTTTTACACGTCGGGGGGAACGACCTGGGAATTCGGCCGATAGGGGATTTGATGTCAGCGGTTAAGGCGGACGTCTTGACTTTGCGGGCATCCTTCCCAAAAATGTTGATCATCTGGTCGGACATTGTTGCGCGAACCACGTGGCGCATGGCAAGGTCCGTAGATCGGGTCAATAAGGCGAGAATTAAAGTGAATAAGGTTCTTGGGAGGTTTGTGGCTCAGCACGGGGGGTTAGTGGTCCGGCACAGGGAGTTGGAGTTGAATGTGGGTCTGTACCTGCTCAGGGATGGTGTTCACCTAACTGACGTGGGTACGGATTTGTGGATGTTAGGTGTACAGGAGGGTATTCAGAGGGCCCTGCGGGTGTG
The DNA here is from genome assembly GCA_029574335.1 of Rana kukunoris. Lineage (NCBI taxonomy): Eukaryota > Metazoa > Chordata > Amphibia > Anura > Ranidae > Rana > Rana kukunoris. The sequence goes on from CM056051.1 coordinate 532,864,359, forward strand.
GAGGGGCCCGTAAGGAAAAGGGGGGTTTTCATTACGGGCTGTGGCGGTGTCCTTGGTCTTTGATGGTGACAGTTAACTGATGGAATGGAAATGGTTCGGGGGGCTCATCGGTGGGATGGGCCCCGTATGGGGTTTATTGCAGTGGAACGGTGTCTGCTGCAATACGGTGACGGTGCACCGTGGGTTAAAAGGGGTGTCTCCGGGCTGGAGTAGGCTGGGGGCCTTGGTATGGTAAATAGTACCGCAGTGCGGTGGTAAAAAGGAAAGGGTTAATGGGAGTTACCGTCAAAGACCAATAGGGGCTGGTGTTAATAATAAAAGTGTTTTGGTAAAGAGTTTGTTAATAAAGTTTGGAATTGTTGGAAATTCCTATTATCTAAGATTTGGTAATATATATATATTTATTTGGTTATAAAAATAAATGGCTGTTGTGGCCAATTTTACTCCAATATACTGTGTCGGTCTTGTTACTGGGAAGGAAGAAAATGGGGGAGGGAAGAAGGGTGGTTGGTTAAAAGGGGAAGGGTAATATGGGAGGGGTACGGGCAAGGTTGCACATTGAAACTACAATAGTCAAGTGAAGCCCGGAGTGACAAGGACAGAGAGGAAAATAACGGAGGGCTGGCCATGACTGAGTGGAATCAGGAGCAACAAAGGGTTAAGGTAGGGAGGTGCATTCAGGGGAGTGGCTGTAGGATCATTTCCAGAGGAGGGGAGTGACCATATATATACAGGGGGCGGGGCCTGCCGCGTGCACACGGCAGGAAGTTTTAGACACAGGGAGGCAGGTTTTCCCACCCACCCTCCCTTGTGTTGTTTTATGTGGTGTTGTGCGTTTGTTTTCTTATTTTGCAGGTTGGAAAAGGTGCGTCACGACAGCGGAAGCGGTGTCCTTGGTCTTTGATGGTGACAGTTAACTGATGGAATGGAAATGGTTCGGGGGGCTCATCGGTGGGATGGGCCCCGTATGGGGTTTATTGCAGTGGAACGGTGTCTGCTGCAATACGGTGACGGTGCACCGTGGGTTAAAAGGGGTGTCTCCGGGCTGGAGTCGGCTGGGGGCCTTGGTATGGTAAATAGTACCGCAGTGCGGTGGTAAAAAGGAAAGGGTTAATGGGAGTTACCGTCAAAGACCAATAGGGGCTGGTGTTAATAATAAAAGTGTTTTGGTAAAGAGTTTGTTAATAAAGTTTGGAATTGTTGGAAATTCCTATTATCTAAGATTTGGTAATATATATATATTTATTTGGTTATAAAAATAAATGGCTGTTGTGGCCAATTTTACTCCAATATACTGTGTCGGTCTTGTTACTGGGAAGGAAGAAAATGGGGGAGGGAAGAAGGGTGGTTGGTTAAAAGGGGAAGGGTAATATGGGAGGGGTACGGGCAAGGTTGCACATTGAAACTACAATAGTCAAGGTAATTTAAGTGAGGTTATCGACACTTATCCAACCTCACATCAATTCATTACCCTCTTTTGTTAAAGACACTATCCACTTTTTACAATGAATTGAAAATCTGATGTTCCCCATAGATGTTTTTTTGGTAACCACAGATGTTAAGGCTCTTTACAGCTCAATACCTCATTATTTTGGTTTGACAGCCAGTAAACAAAATCACAAGTTCATGCTATCAGGTTGGCACTTCGTTTTACATCAAAATTGTTTTGCTTTTCAACGGCTCCCACTACCTGAATATATAAGGCATAGCGATAGGGACCTTTTGTGCCCCATCCTACACCAACATATATCTTGGGGAGTGGAATCAGTCGTTCCTCGTGGACAAGGGCCTCTTGATGTACATGTGCCACATTTCCACCTGGCAGCGGTATATCGACGATGCATTCCTTGTTTAGGAGGTGCCCAAAGACCTTCTACTTCAATGTCTTGAGATTATAAACAAAAATAATTGGAAGTTAGAATTCATTATGTCCTATGACCATAGTTCTGTTAACTTCCTAGGTACGAGACATACAGTACCAAGGAGGTTGAAAGACATCTGGTCAGCAATCTATACCTAAAGAGGACGGCCAGTAACACTGTTCTTCACACAGACAGATTTCACCCAAAGCCTCTCATAAATGCCATTGCCTACAGTCACTTGAGACTATTACTCAACTGTGTTTAAGAATCCACATTCAATGTAGAAGCTGGCAATCTTAAGAACAGATTTCTTGAGAGGGGGTTCACTATAACATGCCTCCATAAGGCCTACAACAGGCCATAAAATTCTCTTGAGGTTAACTTTTTTAAGAAAGAGCTTCCTCTTTAAAGGATACATTAGTTAACCACTTAAGACCCGGACCAAAATGCAGGTAAAGGACCAGGCCCCTTTTTGCGATTCGGCATTGTGTCATTTTAACTGACAATTGCGCGGTCGTGCAAAGTAGCTCCCAACCAAAACTTGTGTCCTTTTTGTCCTACAAATAGAGCTTTCGTTTGGTGGTATTTGATCACCTCTGCGGTTTTTCTTTTTTGCGCTATAAACAAAAATATTACTTTTTGCTATAATAAATATCCCCCCAAAAAATATAAAAAAAAATATTAAAAAACTATTTTTTTCCTCAGTTTAGGCCGATACGTATTCTTCGACCTATTTTTTGTAAAAAAAAACCGCAATAAGCATTAAATCGATTGGTTTGCGCAAAATTTATAGCGTTTACAAAATAGGGGATAGTTTTATTGCATTTTTATTGATTATTATTGTTTTACTACTAATGGCGGCGATCAGCGATTTTTTTCATGACTGTGACATTATGGCGGACACATTGAACAATTTTGACACATTTTTGGGACCATTGTCATTTTCACAGCAAAAAATGCTATAAAAATGCATTGTTTACTGTGAAAATGACAATTGCAGTATGGGAGTTAACCACTAGGGGGCGCTGAAGGGGTTAAGTGTGACCTCATATGTGTTTCTAACTGTAGGGGGGCAGGGCTGCACGTGTAATGTCATTGATCGCCTTTCCCTATATCAGGGAACAGACGATCAATGACAGCGCCACAGTTAAGAACGGTGAAGCTGTGTTTACACACAGCTCTCCCTGTTCTTCAGCTCCGGGGACCGATCGCAGGACCCGGCGGTGATCGGGTCCGCAGGTCCCGCGGCCACGGTCACGAAGCTTCGGATCGGGTTGCGGGCGCGCGCCCGCGACCCGCGGCTGGGCACTTAAAGAGGACGTACAGGTACGTGCTTGTGCCCAGCCGTGCCATTCTGCTTATGTATATGTGCAGGAGGCGGTCCTTAAGTGGTTAAAAATTAATTTCAAGGAAAAAACAAGCAGATCCAGGTCATTAGTTAAGTACATATTCATGTGGTGGTTGCTCTTACTGTTCCTACTTGTTAGGGAAAAATAGCTTGATGTTCCCAAACTGTGAGATGTATGCCGCGTACACACAGCCGTTTCTCATGATGAGAAAAATTAAATTTTTTTAAATTGGTCGTGAAAAAATGGCCATGTGTAGGCTCTAGGGCATTTTTCTCGACAATTTTTTTTTTCGCTCTATTTTTTCTCGTCGTTTTTTATGTCATCGTTTTTCTCGTCGACAAAAACAGTTTTGTGTATGCTTTAACGAGGTGGGGAAAAACGTGCATGCTCAGAAGCAAGTTATGAGATGGGAAATTAGCATAATAAGCCCAAAGGGTGGCGCCATTTGAATAGAACTTACCCTTTATAGTGCCGTCGTACGTGTTGTACGTCACTGCACTTTGCTCAAGCATTTTTTATCACGATCGCATGTAGGCAAGGCAGGCTTGAGAGGAATCACGTTGTTAAAAACTTTGGACCAGATTCAGAAAGAATTAGATTCCCGCAGAGTATCAGAGATACTCTACACCGCCATACTTTACCTGGCTCTAGGAGGAATTCAGAGAGATTTTGGCCTGTAAGGTACGGCGGCGTAGTGTATTTCTCCCGGCGGAATCAAACTACGCGAATAGGGGGCGTGAGGCATTTAAATTAAGCGCGTCCCCGCGGCGATCGAACTGCGCATGCCCCGTTCAGAAATTTCCCGCCGTGCATTGCGCAAAATCACGTTGTTACGTCATTTTTTTTTTGAGTAGTGTCGTTTACGGACATTCCTATTCCCGGACGACTTACGCAAAAAATAAAAAATAAATTGAAAGTCGACGCGGGAACGACGGCCATACTTAACATGGGCCGCGTAACGTTAGACCAGCTAATAGCTGGTTTAACTTTACGTAGCGAAAAAATGACGTACGCGATTGCGAACGACGCTCGTAACTTCGTGGATCGCCGGAAAAAGCTCATTTGCATACCCCGACGCTGAAAACGACGCGAACTCCACCCAGCGGCCGCAAAAAGATCGCAGCGTAGATCCGAAGGCGTACGAAGACGTAAGTCTGTCAGATCGAAGCCCAACCCCGCCGTATCATGGTTTGAGGATTCAAACTAGTGATACGGCGCGCGTAATTTGAAAGTACTCCTGTCTAACACCAGTTAGACTGGACTTACGGCTCTCTGAATCTGGCCCTTTGTTTTTTTCCATGACATGAATAATGGTCGTGTGTATGCGGCATTATAAGTTGCAACACTTTGTGAATTTCTGTATGCAAAGGGTAGTCTATATGCTAGCCTGTGAATGTGGGGTGTTCTATATTGGTAAGACCAAACAGGAATTTTGGCAATGCTTGTACAGACACATCTATAGCAGGAAAATATGCAACCCTGACCTTCCAGTAGGTAGTAGACATGTGCATTCGTTTTCGTTAGAATGTATTTCCGTCCGAAAATCGGGTATTTTTGTTATCGTTTTAACGAACGAAAAAGGAAGCGCAAGAAAAAAACCCGAAAGATCCGACATAAAAAATGCTTTATTTTCGTTTTTGTTCAGATCCGACGATTTTCGATGCTTTGTCGAATTTTCGTCATTCAATTCGACAAAGCATCGAAAATCGTCGTTCTGAATACAGTGAATAGGTAGAAATTGAACAACGAAAATTTGACGATTTTCGATGCTTTGTCGAATTTTCGTCGTTCAATTCCTACCTATTTACTATTCAGTGAATACAGTGAATATAGGTAGGAATTGAAGGACGGAAATTCGACAAAAATCGTCAAAATTTTCGTCGTTTTTCAATGCCTCGTCGAATTGAATAACGAAAATTCGACAAAGCATCGAAAATCTTCGTTTTCGGACGAAAACTTTCCAGACGAAAACGACATAAATCAAAGCGATTTTCGGGAGTAACTAAATAAATTTATTTTCCAAACGAAAATGAAAAAAAAACGAAACAAAATATTCCAGTCTGCACATGTCTAGTAGGTAGACATGTAGCTTCAGTTCATCATCGTAATTTTCTTAAGAAATTTACAGCAAACAGCCAAAATGGATTTGTGAATTATAAGCTACTCTCTTCTTTGGAGTAAACAATACCCAAACATTCATGCCATTTTTGAAGGGCTTTGAGTCAGACAAAACTAAATAATGACGCTTTAATGCCGCGTACACACAGACAGAATTTCCGACAAGAAAGGTCTGATGTGAGCTTTTCGTCAGTAATTCCGACCGTGTGAATGCTCTATCTGACTTTTCCTGCCGGAATTTCTGACAAGAAAAACTTGAGGAGCTGGTTCTCAAATTTTCAGACAGAAAAAATTCCGATCGTCTGTAGCTATTCCGACGTGGAAAATTCCTACGCGTGCTCGGATACAATCCGACGCATGCTCGGAAGCATTGAACTTCATTTTCCGGCTCGTCGTAGTGTTGTACATCACTGCGTTCTTGACGGTTAAAAAGTTCACAGAACTTTTGTGTAACTGTGTGTATGCAAGCCAAGCTTGAGTGCAATTCTGTCGGAAAAAACATCAAGGGTTTTTCCAACAGAAAATCCGATCAAGTTTACGCGGCATAAGGGATATTTCCCAAAACCCGAAAGGTAGGTCCCCCACTCTGAAGATTCCCCTCCTCTTTCTCTCTCTTTTTTTTTTGCAACGCAATTATAAAATTTTGTATAAAAACTGTTTATGAAATTCTCCCATGCTGATAGGGCCAGTGCCTATGTTATCTAAATATATAAACTCACTATATACAGATATTTACTGACCATAAACTATACACACACACTGTATTCTGACATATACCGACCATGTACCCACCATAGCGCATTGTTTACATAGGTAGATCTCTGTTCTGACTGCTTCCTGAGTAATCGGCGGGTGGCAGTGGACATCGAGTCCATTGTACCTTCTGCTGGGCTTTGGCTGTGTGTGATCACAGCAGGAAAGGGTCGCATGTTAACACCTTCCATCCTTAACCACTTAAGACCCGGACCAATACGCTGGTAAATGACCCAAGGTGTTTTTGCGATTCGGCACTGCGTCGCTTTAACAGACAATTGCGCGGTCGTGCGACGTGGCTCCCAAACAAAATTTGCGTCCTTTTCTTCCCACAAATAGAGCTTTCTTTTGGTGGTATTTGATCACCTCTGCGATTTTTATTTTTTGCGCTATATACAAAAATAGAGCGACATTTTTGAAAAAAAAACACTATTTTTTACTTTTTGTTAAAAAAAAATCAAATAAACTAAATTTTAGTCAAACATTTAGGCCAAAATTTATTTAGCCACATGTCTTTAGTAAAAAAAAAAAATCGCAATAAAAAAAAATAGCTACCTAGCGGGAACAGCGACACTAATACAGCGATCAGAAAAATGATCGCTTAGTGACGCTGGCAATAGGGAGTGAAAGGGTTAACTAGGGCGGTGATCAGGGGGTTAAAACTTTATTAGGGGGGGTGGGGGGGCTATCCTGAACCTAACACTAACTGTTTTTTACAGTGCCTGTCACACTGACACTAAATGCAGTGATTAAATCACTGCATTCAGTAACACTGTGACAGGGGGGTGGGGGGGGGCGATCACAAGGGGTTAATATGCCTATGTGAGTGTGTGTCAGTGTTGTGTTGGTGCACACTTACTTGTGATGTCTTCTCTCATCAGCAGCGCTGGGAAACAGCGCTGCGATGAGAGAATACATCATTTCCTCCTTCCTGTGTAAACACAGGAGGAGGAAGTGACAGGCTGGGAGCGCGCTCCCATTGGCTGGGAGCGATCGCGGGGGGGGCGGATATCACGGACATCCGCCCGCAGATCCCGGATCGCTCCCAGAGGTAGGGAGACCCCCGCACGCCGCGGAGGGGGTCCCGATGGGACCCCCGAACCGCACTCAGGCGGGGACGTAAATTTACGCCCTTGTGCCTGTACGAGCCATGTTGTGGCCGTATATGTGCGTGCGGGGGTCTTTAAGTGGTTAAAGGACTTGCAGCAGCAATCCTAAAGAGCTTATACCAGGGGTAGGCAACCTGGGGCCCTGCAGCTGTTGTGGAACTACTTTTCCCAGAAGGCATTGCAAGGCTGGCAGTTACAATTACTCCCATAGGCATGACTTGTAGTTCTGCAACAGTTGGAGGGCCCCAGGTTGAGTACCTCTGGCTTATACAGTATGTGTATGCACCCTAAACTACAAACAGAAAAATATTGCACCAAATTTATACTGCTAATGCCGCGTACACACAATCTGAAAATCCCACAAGAAAAGTCTGATGTGAGCTACTGGTTGTAAATTCAAGTGTAGGCTCCAATGGAATTTTTCTGGCAAAATTCCCACCAAGAAAAATTTGAGAGCTGGTTCTCAAATTTTTAGATGGGAAAAGTTCTTATCGGAAATTCCAATCGTCTATATGCAATTCCCGATGGAGAATAATCCTACGCATACTTGGAATCAAGCTGACGCATGCTCAGAAGCATTGAACTTAATTTGTCTTGGCTCGTCGTAGTATTCTACGTCACTGTGTTCTTGCGGGTCTGAATTTGGTGTGACCCTGTGTATGCAAGACAAGTTTGAGCCAAAATTCTGTTGGAAAAAATCCACGGTTTTCGTGTCGGAATTTCCGAGCGTATGTACGCGGCATAAGTATGTCCCCAATTTTCTCACACTATCGTCAGCACAGGGAGTATCGAGAAATCCTCAATGGGGTGCAATGAAAAATATAAAAATATAGGGCCAGATTCACATACACTTAATATTGCGCTGCGTAATCGAAATACTCTAAGCTGCCGTATTTTACCAGGCTCTACACCGAATTCTGGTAGATTTTTGCCAGTACACTACGGCAGCGTAGTCTATTTCTCGCCGCGTAATCGAAATATGCGATTAGGGGGGCGTAAAGCATTTAAATTAAGCGCGTCCCCGCGGCGATCGAACTGCGCATGCTCCGTTCAGAAATTTCCCGCCGTGCATTGCGTGAAATCACGTTGTTACGTCATTCGTTGTTTGAGTAGTGTCGTTTACGAACATTCCTATTCCCGGACGACTTACGTAAAAAATAATAAAAGACGTCGGAAAACGTAGAAATTCGACGCGGGAACGACGGCCATACTTAACATGGGCTGTCTAATATTAGAGCAGCAAAAAGCTGGTATAGTGTTACGCAAATAAAAGATGACTAAAGGTGCCGTAAGAGATTGCGATTGAAGATCGTAATTTCGGGGATCGCCGGCAAAGGCTCATTTGCATACCGCGACGCGGAAAACGACGGGAAGTCCACCCAGTGGCCGCAATTTTATTGCAGCGTAGATCCGAAGGCGTATGAACAAGTAATCCAGTCGAATTGAAGCCCGCAGCCGTCTATTCATGGTTTGAGGTTTTCGACTAGCTAGAAAACGCGCGTAATTTGAAATTACTCCAGTCTAACACCAGTTAGACAGGCGTAATGGCTCTCTGAATCTGGGCCATAGATGGGGTTCTAGTCCGTGTAATGATTTCCAGTGTTTTATTGTAGTGTGGGTCAACACTGAAGATATTTCTCTGTACTTCCTCATCTGGCGATTGATTGTAGATGGACACTGGAGGAAGGGAAGATTTTTTCCCAGAAAGAGATGCAACTAACAATATAAACTCATGGTGGTTCTAATCATTACCACTCCATCCAAGATGAAAAAAAAAACTCCTGGCTTGATTTTCACTTTGTTGCTTTCCATAAATCCCAGGAGAAACTAATATTAGTTTGATTATAATTGGCCTCCGGGGAGGTTTTGGACATTTTTATCTCAATTCTGTTTTCCCTTCATCTCTATAACGAGACAATGTGAGGTATAAATGACAGTGACTGGTCTGCTCTTTGTATTAGATGTACTTTATTTCCATGTTTAACTTCATACCTTGGTCTTAATTAGTGTTGAGCAGAATATGCCATATTCGATTTCGCGATATATCTCGAATATATAGTCGAATATTCGAGATATATTCGCTAAATACGAATATTCGTGATATTTTTTGGAAATGAAATTATTGCGAATTTTCGCTATTGCGAATGCGAATGCGAATTGCGAATGCGAATGCGAAATTTCGAGAAATGCGGAAGGAGCACTCTGATTGGCTCAGAATATTCGTGATATATTACAATACACAATAATTGCGAATATTCGGCAAATGCGGAGGGAGCACTCTGATTGGCTCAGAATATTCGTGATATATTACAATATAAAATAATTGCGAATATTCGAGAAATGCGGAATGGAGCACTCTGATTGGCTCAGAATATTCGTGATATATTACAATATAAAATAATTGCGAATGTTCGAGAAATGCGGAATGGAGCACTCTGATTGGCTCAGAATATTCGTGATATATTACAATATAAAATAATCGCGCGATATCGCTATTGCCGAATAATCGCATTGCGATTTTTTGGCAATATAAAATGAGCGCTGCAGCTACTCGGCCCAAGGTCTCTAATCATACCAGCAATGCTTTTAGACGTCGATGGGGATCTCTAGGATGTGATCTGGTCTAAAATAAAAATTGAAAAAATTTGAATATTCGAAATAGCGAATATTCGCCGCGATATTCGTGTTATTCGCGAATACTCGAATATGCAATATTCGTAGCGAATATTCGCAATGCGAATATTCGTGAGCAACACTAGTCTTAATGCCCATGTATTGGGTAGTTTGTATCTGTGGTCCAGACCTATATCAACAACATGGTATGTGCATTACTGCATTAACTTATATTTACAATTGTGTTGGTTTCAATTTGAAAGCATTGATGTAAAATAGGAGTTAAGTGGACACTAAATAAGATCATTACATGTGAAAAACATTTTGCTTGGAACTTTAAATATTTTTTATGCTATATACAGTACATGTAGTATTACATTATTTTGGCATACCTATTAAATTAAAGTATTGACTTATGTTTTATTTTATTTTAATTTCAAACCCAAAAAAATTATAAAACATAAGGAGATTGGACTTTTTTTTAAGTATAGAGGGAGCTATACCAATAACTATTTTTATTTAAAAAATGTTGATGTAGAATGCTGACTTATATTCTTTAGACATCTGTCTATGGCGAGTCATTGGTTTTCAGCCAGGAAACAGCCTCAATATTGTTCAACTGTCTGTCCAAAGCCAATGGTTTTGTCAGGGCATTAGAGCTGCCCGTTCGCGGCCGTTTACCGCGGGCGCGCGCATGCGCGGCTCGAGCGCACGCGTGCACGTATTAGGCGCGCGCGTGCGCGGTATAGGCGCGCGGCGTGGGCGCGCGGCGTGGGCGCGCACGGACACGCTCTCCATCCGGCCAATCAGTGGCTTAGGCGGGCTATTTAAGCCAGCCTCTTCCTCCTGTCTGGTTGCTGGCTTGTCACAGCTTCTAAGTGAATCTGATACCTACGACCTTTTGATCCTGATCCTTTGACCTTTGGCTATTGTTACCGGACTGCTGCTGTCTCCTGCTCTTGACCTTTGGCTTGAACTATCGGACTTCCTGATCTCTCCAACCCTCCTGACCACGGCCTGTTTCCCGGATTAATCTTCTGCTTGTTCCCAGCTCCAGCTATCTGGACTTCCGGATTACCTCCGTGTGCTTACTCGGCTGACCCCAGTGACCGGCTTCTGGATCAGTCTCTGCTCCACGGATCCATTCTTCGTCCACCTGTCGGTACCGGTGCCTCCCGGTGCGTCCGTCCCCCTGTACCCACTCCAGGGGGCGGATCGCGCTAGGTCGCAAAGGGAGCCGCCCTCAGCATCTTGGCCTTGGTGAGTTTATCTTTAACTACCGTGATAGTACAAGCCAGCCAGATGTCCGAGGCCGACAGGGCGCGCTCTCCCTTTGAGACTCTTTGCTTACAAGTCTCAGCACTAACCGACGCGGTACAGAAGTTGCAGGACGGATACGTACAAATGGATGGTCGTCTCCAACAAATGGCTGTCACGCCTGGACCCACGGCCCTCCCGCGGCTCCAGCTATGGGAGCATCCACCTCCCAGTCTTCTCCAGGACCAGCAATGGTTTTTACTCACCCAGAACCTCGCGTCCCAACACCTGAGCGATTCTCTGGCGACCGCAAGAAATTCCAGGCGTTCAAAAATGCCTGCTCACTGTACCTGGCCCTGCAACCTAGAACTTTCTGTTCGGAAGCCGTGAAAGTAGGCTTTGTGATTTCTTTACTCACGGACGAGCCACAGGCTTGGGCACACAGCCTACTGGAACAGAAGAGCCCAATACTGGACACTTTAGACACCTTCTTTAAAAACATGTCTGAACTATATGATGACCCCCTACGTTCAGCTACGGCCGAAGCTACTCTCCACCAGCTGAATCAAGGGAGGAGACCAGTGGAGGACTTTATTGCGGAATTCCGAAAGTGGTCTGCTGACACAGGGTGGAATGAGGCCGCCCTAAAATATCAATTCCGTCAAGGTCTCTCAGAGTCCCTCAAGGACGAACTAGCTAGAATTGATCCACCTGCTACTTTGGAAGCTTTGATTCAATCAGCTACCCAACTTGACAGACGCCTATGTGAGCGACGTTCAGAACGCTGTCAAGCCACTCGTCCCAGCTGGACCCCACCAAGGTTCCCTCCAGCTCCTCCGCCTCTCCCGGTTCCGCCCCCTTTCTCGCTTCAGGATCCTGAGCCCATGCAACTCGGGATGGTCCGGGCTCCCCTCACGCCTGAAGAGAGGCAGCGTAGACGCCAGTCAAATCTGTGCCTGTATTGCGGTGGAGCAGGCCACTTCCTCCGCACTTGTCCCATTAGACCCAGTAAGTCTAGACCATCATCCACCTTCAATTACCACATTACCAACTTACCTCAGACTTATGTTATCCTCTTTCTCTCCCTACAGCTCCCGGAGGGGGCGACCCGGCTACCGGCCATCGTTGACTCTGGGGCCTGCAGCTGCTTTATGGACTCCGCCCTGGCCCAGAAGCTGCAGATCCCTTGTCGTCCTAAGGACCTCCCCTTACAAATCCATCTGGCAGACAGCTCACTCCCCCGCTCAGGACTTGTTACCCACGAAACCCTACCTATTCCTGCCGTCTCGGATACCGGACACCAAGAGTACCTGTGCCTAGACCTTATCCTGTCTCCTCTGGCCCCCATCATCTTGGGGCTTCCATGGCTACAAGTGCACCAACCCAGTATAGACTGGTGCGAAAAGGAGATCAAATTCCCCTCAGTCTATTGTGCCCAACACTGCCTCATACCTACTAAACCCGCTTGTGCTACCTTGATGACAGCGTCAGAAGACCTCCAACACGTTCCAGCGGTTTACTCAGAATATAGAGTTTGACAAACAGCAGGCAGACCGCCTTCCTCCGCACCGGTCATACGACTGCCCTATTGACCTGTTGCCTGGTTCTAAGATCCCTTTCGGGAGAATTTTTCCTTTATCAGAGACTGAATTAATAGCCCTTAAGGCTTACATCGACGAAAACTTAGAAAAGAAATTCATTCGTCCTTCCTCTTCCCCAGCCGGGGCAGGAATCTTCTTCGTCGAAAAAAAAGATGGCTCCCTCAGGCCTTGCATCGATTATCGGGAGTTGAATAAAATAACCATCAAGAACCGGTATCCGTTACCCCTGATCCCGGAACTGTTCCAGCGATTCCGTTCAGCCCGGGTCTTCTCCAAACTCGACCTCCGGGGTGCCTACAACCTTATCCGAATCCGGCCCGGAGACGAGTGGAAGACAGCTTTCAGGTCAAGGTTTGGCCACTTTGAATACCTGGTGATGCCTTTCGGGCTCTGTAATGCCCCTGCCACATTCCAGCACCTGGTAAATGACATCTTCCGCCAATTCCTGGATGACTTCCTGGTCGTCTATCTAGATGACATCCTCATCTTCTCAGTATCCCTTGAAGTGCACCGGGTCCACGTTAAACAAGTCCTGGCCATCCTCAGGCAACATAAATTATATCTTAAAGCTGAGAAATGCGAATTTGAAAAGACCACCATTCAGTTCTTGGGCTTTATCATCTCGACCAATGGGATATCCATGGATCCGCAGAAAGTCAAGGCAGTCCAGGACTGGCCAGCTCCGACCGACAAAAAGGGGGTACAGCGGTTTATTGGCTTTGCCAACTTTTACCGAAGATTCATTGCCGGCTTTTCATCCACTGTGTCCCCTATTACCAAACTAACCCAGCAGGGATGTAATTTCCACTGGTCCCAGGAAGCACAGGAGGCATTCACAAAGCTCAAGACCTTGTTTTCTTCCGCACCTGTTCTAAAACACCCAGACCCAACCTTGCCCTTTATCTTGGAGGTGGACGCCTCGGAAATCGCCATCGGAGCAATCTTATCGCAGAGACAGGGACCTAAATCTCTGCTACACCCTGTAGCTTATGCTTCACGGAAACTAAGCTCTCCGGAAAGAAACTATGACGTCGGTGACCGGGAATTACTGGCCATTAAGTTTGCCTTGGAGGAATGGAGGTATCTCCTGGAAGGTGCCCTTCACCCCATTCTGATTTTTACGGACCATAAAAACCTGGAATACTTGCGATCCGCCAAACGCCTAAGACCAAGACAAGCTCGCTGGGCCTTGTTCTTCACCCGTTTTCAGTTCCATATCACTTTCAGACCGGGGTCTAAGAATGGGAAAGCAGACGCCCTTTCCAGAATGTTCACCGAAACGCCCAATCCGCTGGAGCCTAGTACCATCCTAACCCCCAAGAACTTTTTATTAATTTCTCCAATTGACCTACTGACCTCTCTTAAAAGGGCCTCCGACCAATGCACCGACCAACTGGCACTCTCTCTGGAGAAACAAGACGGTCTACTGTGGTCACGGGGCAAAGTCTTTGTACCTACAGAAACAAGGCAATTGGTGTTAAGCACATTCCACGATCACAAGCTGGCAGGCCACTTCGGAGCACGGAAGACCGCGGAGTTGATCGGACGCTCTTTCTGGTGGCCGAAATGGAAATTAGACTGTAAGACCTACGTGTCTTCTTGTACCCGCTGCCAGCGTTGTAAGGGTCCGAACACCAAGTCCTGGGGCCTACTCAAACATCTTCCTGTTCCGGAACGCCCCTGGACAGATGTTTCAATGGATTTCATTGTAGATCTGCCTCCCTCCGAAGGCTTTACTACGATTCTAGTGGTAATTGACCGACTGTCTAAATTAGCACACTTCCTGCCTATGATTGGTACACCCTCCGCGACTGAGACAGCCAAATTTTTTTTAAAGGAAATCATAAGACTCCATGGGGCACCCAAGAGCATCGTGTCAGACAGGGGTGTGCAATTTACTTCTAAGTTCTGGAGGGAGCTCTGCAAGTCGCTTGAAATTAAGATCTGCCTCTCGTCTGCCTACCACCCGCAGTCCAATGGCCAGACAGAGAGGACCAACCAAACGTTGGAGCAATACCTCCGTTGTTTTTGTTCATCATCTCAAGACGACTGGGCATCTTTGCTACCAGCGGCAGAGTTTGCCTACAACAATTCGGTTCACTCATCTACTAACCAGACCCCGTTTTGGGCCAACCTCGGATACCATCCTTCCTTCCTTCCTTCCGGACTCCATTCCTGAAATATCGGTCCCAGCTGTCCAGGAACGTATAGTTGCCATGCAACAAAACTTCCAGAAACTCCAGGAGACCATGCACCAAGCCCAAAAGAATTACAAGAAGTTTTTCGACAGGGGGAGGAAGGACTGCCCGAACTTCGAAGTTGGCGAAAAGGTCTGGTTATCGGCCACAAACCTCAAACTACCAATTCCTTCCCGGAAACTTGGCCCTAGGTTCATCGGCCCATTTAAAATCAAGCGGAAGATCAACCCTGTGGCTTTCGAACTAGAATTACCAGACTCCTACAGGATCCATCCTGTCTTTCATGCATCCCTGCTCAAGCCTTTCATACCAGACACCTTCCCTGGAAGAGAAGAACTCCCACCGCCTCCGGTGGTGATCGAAGGTGAAAAGGAATTCGAGGTGGAATCCATTCTGAGTTGTCGAAAGAGGGGGAGGCAACTTCAGTACTTCAGTAATCAAGTGGAAAGGTTATCCTCCTGAGGCCAATTCCTGGGAGCCTTCCAGAAATTTACATGCCCCTCGGCTGATCCGAACTTTCCATCGAGACCACCCGGAGTTGATGAACAGTTTGGGCGTCCGGAGCCCGCCCCTTGGGGGGGGGGGCACTGTCAGGGCATTAGAGCTGCCCGTTCGCGGCCGTTTACCGCGGGCGCGCGCATGCACGGCGCATGCACGGCTCGAGCGCGCGCTTGCACGTATTAGGCGCGCGCGTGCGCGGTATAGGCGCGCGGCGCGGGCGCGCGCACGGGTGCGCACGGACACGCTCTCCATCCGGCCAATCAGTGGCTTAGGCGGGCTATTTAAGCCAGCCTCTTCCTCCTGTCTGGTTGCTGGCTTGTCACAGCTTCTAAGTGAATCTGATACCTACGACCTTTTGATCCTGATCCTTTGACCTTTGGCTATTGTTACCGGACTGCTGCTGTCTCCTGCTCTTGTCCTTTGGCTTGAACTATCGGACTTCCTGATCTCTCCAACCCTCCTGACCACGGCCTGTTTCCCAGATTGATCTTCTGCTTGTTCCCAGCTCCAGCTATCTGGACTTCCGGATTACCTCCGTGTGCTTCCTCGGCTGACCCCAGTGACCTGCTTCCGGATCAGTCTCTGCTCCACGGATCCAGTCTTCGTCCACCTGTCGGTACCGGTGCCTCCCGGTGCGTCCGTCCCCCTGTCCCCACTCCAGGGGGCGGATCGCGCTAGGTCGCAAAGAGAGCCGCCCTCAGCATCTTGGCCTTGGTGAGTTTATCTTTAACTACCGTGATAGGTTTATAGGCCCGATACATCAATAATATGGAGCCAGTTATCCAAATGTCCATTTAAAGCCTCAGGGTTATAGACCAGATACATCCTAAATATAGAGCCATTTATCCATCTGTCCATCCAGAGCCTCTAGTTTATAGACTAGATATATCCTACATATAGAACTGTTTAGCCAACTGTCCACCCGCAGCCTCTGGTTTATAGACCATATACATCCTAAATAAAGAGCCAATTATACAACTGTCCATACAGAGCCTCTGGTTTACAGACCAGATACATCCCAAATATAGAACCGTTTACTCAACTCTACATCCCAAGACTCTGGTTTGTAGACTAGATAAGGTACATCCTAAACATAGAACCATTTATCCAACCGTCCATCTAGAGCCGCTGGTTTATAGGCCAGATAAATCCTAAATATAGAACCATTTATCCAACTGTCTATCCAGAGTCTCTGGTTTATAGGCCAGATACATCCTAAACATAGAAACATTTATCCAACTGTCTATCCAGAGTCTCTGGTTTATAGACCAGATACATCCTAAATATAAAGCTATTTATCCAACTGTCCACCCAGACCAGATATATCGCAAATATAGAGCCATTTATCCAACTATCCATCCAGAGCCTCTGGTTTATTTTCCTATTAACAAGAAAAAATTGCGCTTATCTAAAAATGGTTCTCAAATACCAATAAAGGCGAAATGAAACAAACACTATAGCAGGAAGGCAGCAGCTCTTATGCAAATCTGTCTGACGCATAAGTGCATCCATGGTAAGGCTCCGCAATATTTATGCGAAAAGATAGAAGCCCACAATCCCAATCGCATACTGCGATCCACCGACCAAAATCTGGTCAAAATGCCTAAAGCCAGCTACAAGTCCAAAGGAGAAAGAAGGTTTGCTTTCCAAGGTCCCAAACTATGGAACGCTTTACCAACCAGCATTCGGTTGGAGGAAAACCACCTGAGCTTCAGAAGACAGATTAAAACTCTGCTCTTTTGATGTCAAGAGAAACAGAAACAACAAGCGCCCAGAGGCGATTCAGTTCGCATGTGCCGCGCTATACAAGTTTTTTCATTCATTCATTCAAATCGAACTAAGAAAACAAGATAAAACGGGGGGGTTAGAGCTGCGCCCCCGTATGGTCTAACTATAAAATATATAGAGATATATAACCAACCGACTTTTATAGCACAGATACATCATTTATATATCTTTTATCATGTTGATTTTAAGTTGTTATCTATAATTTTATTTTTGTCAAGTAGACCATGTACCCCCTGGGGTAGGGCTTTGGTAATGAAGAGACTGTAAAAGTAGACCAAAGCAAACCAAAAGGTTAGACCGGATACATCCTAAATATAGAGCCATATATCCAACTGTCCATCCAGAGCCTCTGGTTTATAGACCAGATACATCCTAAATATAGAGCCGTTTATCCAACTGTCCATAAAATAGCCTCTGGCTTTATAGAGAGAAACATTCCAAATATAGAGCCATTTATCCAACTGTCCATCTAGAGCCTCTGGTTTATAGACCAGATACATCCTAAATATAGAGCCATATATCCAACTGTCCACCCAAAGGCCCAGATTCACAGAGCGATTACGCCTGCGCAACAGGAGATGCGCGTGCGTAAGTCTAAATGTGCGCGTGCGTTTCGTTGCGCGGCATCCCCAGAACGAGATACGCCAAAAATCGACTTTTTTTTGTCCCGCGTAATTTCGTTAGACTGGTGCAAAAGTGCGCTAGACACACCATTGATTTGCTAGTCAAATATGCTAATGAGGGACTTACGGGGATCCACAAAACAACGTTGGGGCAGCGCAGGCGACACAGTGTGCGCAACAGCAAAATGTCCTGTCTAAAATTAGAGCATATAAAAGCTGGTCTAAAAAGAGAAAAAAAGTCTACTTGTCAGATAAAGCAACACTGTTAGTGAGGAGTTCAGCAGTCACACGTGTTGCACAACAATCTGTATGCCAACATGCCAGGGGCATCGTCGCGCATAGCTATACTACTGACTTTAGATGAACAAAGAAGGATGAGGGCACTGAGGAGGGCACTGAGGAGGGCACTAAGGAGGGCACGGGAGATGTTTTATTTTTATTTTTTATTTGCTTATATAAAATTTACAATTTAATCTAATCTAATACAATATTATTATCTGATACAAGCCCCTCACTCTTCACTTGATATATCACACACGCATAGACATCTTTGGCATGAGTGATTCTGAGGTGTCTCGCATCTTCAGATTCACCCCTCATGTCATCCTGGAATGACCACAACCTTGCAGGAGGACATCAGCAGCCCAACACATGGCACCACCCATGACACCCATGACAGCTACATATCCAATCAGAGCCCCATCCCCACAGATTTCGAATAGAACATGTATGGGGACAGCTGGCTGGTTGGTGAGTGACATGGGAGTCAGGCATGACTATCCCCTCCCGTGATGCACACCTCACAAGTGGCACATGCATGACTAACATCCTCCTGTCTTTTCACTTCAAGGTGACTCTGCATATGCACTGGTACCCCATCTCATGACCCCATCTCATGCCAGCTCACATTATGCATCTTTGCACGTTAAACACACAAATTAATCATGGCACAATGAGAATGCATGCATGCACACCACTGTGGTCCCTAGCACAGACACATCACATCCTCATCAAATTGGATTGGCACCAGTCCACCATGCTGGACTTGTGAGCAGCAACGCCACGCCAAGGCTCCAATTATGTCACTGTACATTCATACACCATTCACACGGACCTGGGGATCACTTCTCCCTGGTCCTGGGGAACCCTTCTCCACCAAAATAGAGGGTGACACCCCTTTTCCGGCAGGAATGTCACCCCCACATTCACACAGCATTCACAACACAAAAAAAAAAATAACCAAAAAAAATGACCTGCCAAAGCAAAAAATTCCCAGCAAAAAAAAAAAAATGACAAAAAAAAGAAAGAAATCTATTTAAAAAAAAAAAAAAACAATAAAAAAAATAATAATGGGGAAAAACAAATTAGTGCCCTTTGCGTGAGCCACGCCTGGGGCGCCCCCAGCCACGGCCCCGGCTTCTCAGGGGAGACTCATGGGGAAGGGGTAAAACCGGGGAAGGAGGAGCAGCCCCTGATCTCTGCCCACCTGGTGGCCTGCCCTCCAAGGCCACGGCTATTCTGTCCAGGGCAGCACCAAGTGTTGCCATGTTGGCCTGGATAGCCAGGGTAAGGGCCCTCACATCCTGCCCAACGCCTGCTGATGTCGTCTGCAGTTCAATAAGGCAGGTTGTGAAAGCCCGGGAGTGGGAGTCCAGGTTCCCCAGCGTATCCTTGATGGAGGACAGGCTCTCCTCCATCCGCACCAATGTCTGGCTGACCTGTCCCAGATGGCGGGTCTGGAGGAACTGGTCCCTTCTCAGGGTGGCGGGCAGGAGATCGGCCAACCCCCTGGTGGTCTGGGATGACATCCTGCCTCCAGCTGATGCTTGTGGCCGGGGAGAAGGGGAGGCCCTTGTGAGGGGAGCCATGTTGGGGGAGGAGGGGGGGGGCTCCCCCTTAGGGAGGCCTGCCTGCTGCCAGGCAGAGGGGAAGAGTCCTCAAAACCCAAACGTCCAGTGCCTGACATGGACTCCTCCTCCTCATGATTCTCCTCCTCCTGATGATTCTCCTCCTCCTCATGATTGTCCTGCTCCTCTTGAACCTCCTCCGCGGACTCCGGCCTTGTTGGGGGGGCCTCATTAGTCTGCTGTCCTGGGGTTGGTGCGGTCAGGCCAGATGGCCCTGCACCCTCCTGCACATCTGTGGATGACACAAAACATTCACAGGTTGGAGGATCCACACACTTGCCACATATTCCCTTTCACCCCCTCCCCCACACATGCTACACACCTGATATTAAAAAAATAAAAAACTTACCTGGCACCACGGGCTGGGGACTGGAGTCAAAGCCGGGCAGGCCCTCAACTTCATGCCGATCAAAGGTCAGGGCCACCGCACGCTCCTCCGCTGTCAGGCTAATACGGCATGGTGGGCCCCCTCCTGTGCCCCTGGCATGGGCATGCATTCTGGCCATCTTCTGTTTGACCAGACGCCGGAGGTCATTGATTTTTTTGTCAATCCCAGACCAGGTCCGTGTCTCCCCCTGCCCCGCAGAATTCACCTGGTCAGTGATCCTATCCAAAATCTCCCTCCTCCTGGCCGGGGTGGTGTTGGCACTCTGTGGGCCGTGGAGGAAACGCCCATACTCGCTAATGGCCCGGGAAAGAATCTGTTTTTCCACAACTGTAAAATTCAGCTTGCGTTTTCTCTCACTCATCCTTCCAAAAAGAAACAGTCCCAGTCAACAAAATTCACGCACACAAACAAGCACAACCAATCAAAAAAAAACACACACACAGAGAGAAAACTACTGAGCAAGAAACAGTCACCAAAAAACAAAACAAAAATACAGCAGGAAAAGAAACAAACACAAATATATCAATCAATCAAACAGTCTCTCAAACACTTATCAAAAACCACTTTCAAAAATCTACTAACAAACACTTGATCACACAGAACACTAATCTGACAACTACAAAACACACCGCAACGAACAACAGGACAAAAGCACTTGGTTAAATGGGAAGGGACAAAGGGATGTACTTTTGCAAAGGTAGTGCGTTTGTGTGTGTCTATTTATGCTGTTTGCATAGTTCACAACGTTGCCCTAGTCCATTTCCAATTTCACTGATTGCGCCGCTCCCGAGTTGTGAGCATGCGCACAGCGGAGCTGACATGGTCTCCTTCAAGCGCGCATGCGCGAGCCGGCCGGCCCTTCATTTGCATGGGGTCACAGCTCATTTCAATGTAACACGCCCACGTCCTTCCCAATTTGTATTACTCCTCCTTACGCCTCTGAAAAAACGTTACGTA
This sequence comes from Rana kukunoris, assembly GCA_029574335.1. NCBI lineage: Eukaryota > Metazoa > Chordata > Amphibia > Anura > Ranidae > Rana > Rana kukunoris. The sequence continues at coordinate 532,885,383 of CM056051.1, forward strand.
TGCGCAATTTCCTGCGCAAAAGCTACGAGAATACGGTGATTACGCGGCAAAATTGCGCAAGTCTAACGTAAAGGCGGTGCGCTACGCCGGTCCAATAATGCGCAGATGTACGTGAATCTGGGCCATAGTCTCTAGTTTATAGACCGGATTCATCCTAAATATAGAACCATTTATCCAACTGTCCATAAAGGAGCCTCTAGCTTTATAGAGAGAAACATTCCAAATATAGAGACATTTATCCAACTACACATCCAAAGCTGTTGATTTATAGCCCAGATACAGCCTAAATATAAATCCATGTGTCCAATAGTGTTGCTCACGAATATTCGCATTGCGAATATTCGCTACGAATATTGCATATTCGAGTATTCGCGAATATCGCGAATATCGCGGCGAATATTCGCTATTTCGAATATTCGAATGTTTTCAATTTTTTTTTAGAACAGATCACATCCTAGAGATCCCCATCGACGTCTAAAAGCATTGCTGGTATGATTAGAGACCTTGGGCCGAGTAGCTGCAGCGCTCATTTTATATTGCCGAAAAAATCGCAATGCGATTATTCGGCAATAGCGATATCGCGCGATTATTTTATATTGTAATATATCACGAATATTCTGAGCCAATCAGAGTGCTCCATTCCGCATTTCTCGAAATTTCGAAATTATTTTGTATTGTAATATATCACGAATATTCTGAGCCAATCAGAGTGCTCCATTCCGCATTTCTCGAATATTCGCAATTATTGTGTATTGTAATATATCGCGAATATTCTGAGCCAATCAGAGTGCTCCTTCCGCATTTGCCGAATATTCGCAATTATTGTGTATTGTAATATATCGCGAATATTCTGAGCCAATCAGAGTGCTCCTTCCGCATTTCTCGAATATTCGCAATTATTGTGTATTGTAATATATCGCGAATATTCTGAGCCAATCAGAGTGCTCCTTCCGCATTTCTCGAATATTCGCAATTATTGTGTATTGTAATATATCACGAATATTCTGAGCCAATCAGAGTGCTCCTTCCGCATTTGCCGAATATTCGCAATTATTGTGTATTGTAATATATCACGAATATTCTGAGCCAATCAGAGTGCTCCATTACGCATTTCTCGAATATTCGCAATTATTTTATATTGCAATATATCACGAATATTCTGTGCCAATCAGAATGCTCCATTCCGCATTTCTCGAATATTCGCAATTCGCAATTCGCAATTCGCAATTCGCAATTCGCGATAGCGAAAATTCGCAATCATTTCATTTCCAAAAAATATCACGAATATTCGTATTTAGCGAATATATGTCGAATATTCGACTATATATTCGAGATATATCGCGAATTCGAATATGGCATATTCTGCTCAACACTAGTGTCCAACTGTTTATTCATATGCAATGATGGTCTTTTGGAAAGTAGAATGCTCTAAAGAGGCTTAAGACTCATGCACACGGTCGGATTTCCATCGGACAAATCTGTGGAACTTGCTCTGCATACAGACAGCAGAACTTTTTCAGCCAACATTCATGAAACAATGTGTTTTTTCTCCTCTTTAGCGCCACCCTTTGGGCAACGTCTGCTAATGTGGTCTTATGGTTAGGATTGGTTCGGAGCATGCGTGTTTGTACTTTGGATTTTAGTCCGATGGACTTGTGTACACATGATCGGATAATCCAAGAGAACACATTTGTTGTCAGACAATTTGAGAGCATGGCTATTAAACATTTGTTGATGGAAATTTCTGACAATTGTCCGATGGAGCATAAGGACGGTCGGATTACCTGACAAAACCCTTCCATCTGTCATGGATATGCAATAATGTCTGGCAGCTTACCTTCCTCTCCATGTGTTCACCTTAGGGGCCTGACACTGTCACCTGGCTGATTTTATCATCTCTCCTCCCTGTATGGTTCCACCCCAGGCCATATCAGGAACTCTTTATTTACCATCACACTGCAGGTCTGCCTTGCTGATCAACGTTGTTTGTTAAGCATTGTGTGTTTGGGTTCCTGCTTGCCGTGGGCTACGTTTATCTCTGTGTACCAATCTTGACTTGTCCCCGACTATTCCTGTTTGCTTGTGACCCTGACCTTTGGCCTGTCCTTCGTTTATCATCGTCTCCTTGTCGCCCTGACCTTGGCTTACCCCTTACTAATCTCTTGTATCCTGAGTGGCTGCTTCCCCTCTCTTCTCTTTGCCCTACAGAGCGTGAGCTGGGGGACTCTGGGGGCCGCAACCTGGATTCAGTTGCAGCTAAGGCCATCCTCACCACTAGAGGCTCTGGTGAATACCTGCTGAATCTTAGAATCCGTGCCCTGTGGAATTTTGGGCTCAAGCTTCCTGTGGGATCCCTGTTTGTGGTCGAGTGGACCTGCCTTCCATATCCACTCTGTGTTCCATCCGCAGCAGTCAGGTTCACTACCTTGTGGTGCACTCCTGACTCCAACAGGGGAGAATCTGTCATCTGGCCACAGGTGACCTGACACCATCACACAATTGTTGTCAGAATATCCGATCATGTGTACTGTTCTTTAGAGTTAGACCGGAGATATTGTACAGTAGATCCTTTTTGGGAAAATACGATTCAACCCAAGGTTAAAAAAAAAACACAACCTTTTTTATGAATCTCTGATAATATACTTAATATCTGACTTTATTAGCAAATGCTTGGCAATTATAAGCTTTTATGTGCTTCACAAACTAAATATTGAAGTCTGAATTTTTCCACCAGACTACATGTGGACAGAACAAGACAATGGTGACGGAGGTGTTTCTCCTGGGATTCGGTAATCTTAAAAACATGAAGGAATTAGTGTTTGCTTTGTTCCTGCTTATTTATCTTACCACGTTAATGGGTAACATGTTAATCATAATATATATATATATATATATATATATATATATATATATAGTGCAGCGCAAACCATGTAAAATATAGAATATAATAAGAATATAATAAGAAAATTGGTAAAGTCCAAACAATTTGTGACAAAAGGAGAAAACCTTCTGTAGAACATTCAGTGAGATGAATGATTGAATGAAGATCTTCACCACGTGAGAGAAAGCTAGGGTAGCAGGTATTGAAACTTATCCCTCCACCAGTGTAGATGGCTACTCTCACCTTAGGTTAAGACCACTGGGTTAGCAGATGGTCATTAGAGCATTAGGAAAACGGGAAGTGTGAAGAAGGTCTCCTATTGATGGTCTCAGCATGGATACCGGAGCAAGGGGACATGGAAGAAAAAACAACCATCTAAGAGCTTCCGCTTGATCACTGCTTTAATCAAATAGGCATTTGACAGGCTACTCACATTTCTTCAGATGTAAACAGGCATGTACATATATGTAACACAGCTCACGGAGTTCACCAGGAATGACACCGAGCGACGTGTAGGCTCCAAAAACCCTTGGACGCGTTGCGTGAAAACACTTCCTCAGCAGGGGGGGAGTGGAGCCGAGCACATCTCCCGTTCTGAATTAAATAAGCTATGGTAGCAGTAGCAACCCCCATCAATTAGAGTCAAAAGGGGCGTGGCCCGTCTCACATGACGTTCAAGATGGGTAGCTCAGGGGTTTTTGGAGCCAACCTTTTTTATGAATCTCTGATAATATACTTAATATCTGACTTTATTAGCAAATGCTTGGCAATTATAAGCTTTTATGTGCTTCACAAACTAAATATTGATGTCTGAATTTTTCCACCAGACTACATGTGGACAGAACAAGACAATGGTGACGGAGGTGTTTCTCCTGGGATTCGGTAATCTTAAAAACATGAAGGAATTAGTGTTTGCTTTGTTCCTGCTTATTTATCTTACCACGTTAATGGGTAACATGTTAATCATAATATATATATATATATAGTGCAGCGCAAACCATGTAAAATATAGAATATAATAAGAATATAATAAGAAAATTGGTAAAGTCCAAACAATTAGTGACAAAAGGAGAAAAACTTCTGTAGAACATTCAGTGAGATGAATGATTGAATGAAGATCTTCACCACGTGAGAGAAAGCTAGGGTAGCAGGTATTGAAACTTATCCCTCCACCAGTGTAGATGGCTACTCTCACCTTAGGTTAAGACCACTGGGTTAGCAGATGGTCATTAGAGCATTAGGAAAACGGGAAGTGTGAAGAAGGTCTCCTATTGATGGTCTCAGCATGGATACCGGAGCAAGGGGACATGGAAGAAAAAACAACCATCTAAGAGCTTCCGCTTGATCACTGCTTTAATCAAATAGGCATTTAAATGGCTACTCACATTTCTTCAGATGTAAACAGGCATGTACATATATGTAACACAGCTCACGGAGTTCACCAGGAATGACACCGAGCGACGTGTAGGCTCCAAAAACCCTTGGACGCGTTGCGTGAAAACACTTCCTCAGCAGGGGGGAGTGGAGCCGAGCACATCTCCCGTTCTGAATTAAATAAGCTATGGTAGCAGTAGCAACCCCCATCAATTAGAGTCAAAAGGGGCGTGGCCCGTCTCACATGACGTTCAAGATGGGTAGCTCAGGGGTTTTTGGAGCCTACACGTCGCTCGGTGTCATTCCTGGTGAACTCCGTGAGCTGTGTTACATATATGTACATGCCTGTTTACATCTGAAGAAATGTGAGTAGCCTGTCAAATGCCTATTTGATTAAAGCAGTGATCAAGCGGAAGCTCTTAGATGGTTGTTTTTTCTTCCATGTCCCCTTGCTCCGGTATCCATGCTGAGACCATCAATAGGAGACCTACTTCACATCTTGTTTTCCTAATGCTCTAATGACCATCTGCTAACCCAGTGGTCTTAACCTAAGGTGAGAGTAGCCATCTACACTGGTGGAGGGATAAGTTTCAATACCTGCTACCCTAGCTTTCTCTCACGTGGTGAAGATCTACATTCAATCATTCATCTCACTGAATGTTCTACAGAAGGTTTTCTCCTTTTGTCACGAATTGTTTGGACTTTACCAATTTTCTTATTATATTCTTATTATATTCTATATTTTACATGGTTTGCGCTGCACTATATATATATATTTTGTACTACTTGGGATTTGTGTGAAGGTCCTTTTTGTGCTTAGCTTGCATTCCCTAGATACATTAACTGTTTGGTTTCTGCATCTTTTCTATGGATTAATTTGTAGTGATACATATTTTCACTTTATTTATTTACTTACTGATTTATATTTTTTATGCTATATTAATCACGTTGATCATACATATTTTTGCGCTGATTGCACCCTCTATTTGCATTAACATGTTAATCATAATCGTGATAGCTACCAACCTAAGACTCCATTTTCCCATGTATTTTTTTATTTGCAATCTATCTGCCTGTGAGATGTTTTTCACTACCTTAATCATACCAAACCTGTTGTACATTTTATGGTGGAATGGTGGTTACATGTCTTTCTATGGCTGTATCATCCAACATCACTTGGGATCAGCAACAGGTAGTGCTGAATGTCTCCTCCTAACAGTTATGGCCTATGACAGACATTTAGCCATTTGCAACCCTTTGAGGTACTCTTCGATCATGAATGAAATCAAGTGCATCCATCTGGTAGTTTGGGCTTGGCTATTGGCATATGTACTGCTCATCATATCAACAGTATCAATCAGCAACCTGCATTTCTGTGGTTTGAACATCATTGACCATCTGTATTGCGATCTAACTCCAATTTTGGAGATGTCTTCTTCAGACACCTCAATAGTGAAGATGGAAGTTCTTGTGCTCTCCTTTATTCTAAACCTTTTCCCCTTTGTGCTGATTATTTTGAGTTACGTTTCTATATTCTTCACCATTCAAAAAATTTCCTCGTGGTCCGGGAGACAGAAAACCTTCTCCACATGCAGTTCACATTTAGCTTCTGTTTGTCTGTATTTTGGGTCAATATTTATTAATTATCTGGTTCCTCCTCAGCAAAATATGATAAAGATTAATAAGATGCTCTCTCTTTTATATACTGTTGTTACTCCTTTTTTTAATCCGATTATTTATAGTCTAAGAAATCATGAATTGATGGACTGTTTTAGGCATTATTTTACATTCATTAATAAAAGGTAATAGTGGCAACACAAACTGACTACTGGTATCGTCTTTCCTTAACCACTTCCATACCGGGGGGCACTTACGCACCTTCCTGCCCAAGCCAATTTTCAGCTTTCAGCGCTGTCGCACTTTGAATGACAATTGCGCGGTCATGCTACACTGAACCCAAACAAAATTGGCATTGTTTTTCCCCCACAAATAGAGCTTTCTTTTGGTGGTATTTGATCACCTCTGCGGTTTTTATTTTTTGCGCAATAACTAATAAAAGACTAAAAATTTTGAAAAAAAATAAATTTTTATTTTTTCTGTTAACTTATTTTTAAGTTAGTACATTTTCTCTTTCAATTACGGGCACTGATGAGGTGGCACTGATGGACACTAATGAGGTAGTAATGATGGGCACCGATGAGGTGGCACTGATGGGCACTGATAGGCGGCGCTGGTATGCAGCACTGATGGGCACTCATAGGTGGCACTAATGGGCACTTATAGATGGTACTGATGGGCACTCATAGGCAGCACTGATGGGCACTCATGGGCAGCACTGGGCACTCATAGGCGGCACAGATGGGCACTCATGGGTGGCACTTATGGGTGGCACTGATGGGTACTTATGGGTGGCACAGATGGGCACTGATAGGTGGGCACTGGACATGGATTGTCACTGAGGGGTGGCACTGATGAACACTGTGGGGTGGCACTGATGGACACTGAGGGGTGGCACTGATGGATCTATGTTGCCAGTCAGTGCCCATGTGTGGGCACTGACTGGCATCTTTCTTTTTTTTACTGGCCTTGTTTTATTTTTTATTTTTTTCCTGACTTTTTTTTTTTTTAATTGCCCCCTTTTTTTTTGCCCTTCCCTAGTGGTCCAGTGTGGGCTTCCCTGGTGGTCTAGTGTGGGCATCCGATGGGGGAGCTGCGCTGATAAACAATCAGCGTGAACCCCCCGTCAGGAGAGCCGCTGGTTGGCTCTCCTGTACTTGCGTTTGTCAGACGCCAGTAAGGAAGAGCGATCGACGGCTCTTTCTGTTTACATATTGATCAGCCAGAGACTCGTTACCGAGATCGGAGATGCAGGGTGTCAGACTGACACCACGCATCACCGATCGCCGCGCTGCGCGCCCCCATGGGCGCGCGTGGCATGAAATCCTGCAGGACGTCAATAGACGTCCAGTCAGGATTTCAGAACCACTTCCCGGATGTTAATCTCCTATTGACCGGACAGGAAGTGGTTAAAAAATATTGTCTGGAAGGATAAAAGGGTAAGGTGCTCTTAAACACTTGTTCTTTTCTCGACGAAAAACATACACACGACTGTTTTCCTCGAACAAATCCATCAAGAAACTTAGTGGGAGAGCGTTTTTGCCAAAGAAAACAGTCGTGTGTATGTTTTTCGTCGAGAAAACTGTTGTGTAACTCGACGAGAAAAAAAGGGAACAAGTGAGGCGGGAGCGCACCTTCGGTAAAAGTAGCGTTCGTAATGGAGATAGCACAATCGTCACGCTGTAACAGACTGAAAAGCGCAAATCATCTATTTTCAAACCTTTACTAACACGCGGTAACATGAGATTAGCAAAAGCAGCTCCAAGGGTGGCGCAAATGGAATCGAACTTCCCCTATACAGTGCTGTCGTACGTGTTGTACGTCACTGCGTTTGAGAACGACAAGATTTTGTCTTGACAGTGTGTATGCAAAGAAAGCTTGTCAAGATTATCAACAAGCCTGACAAGGAACTTGTCAAGGAAAACAATGTTTCTTTTACGACAAGTTTCTCGGTCGTGTGTACGAGGCCTAGTAGCAGTGGCGGCTGGTGCTCAAAATTGTTGGGGGGCGCAAAGGAAAAAAAAATTGCAGTCTCACTGTGCCCAAACACAGCCACTGTGCCATGCCAACAAATGCAGCCACTGTGCCATCAATTGTCACCACTGTTCCATGCCATTAAACCAGCCACTGTGCCATCAATTTTCACCACTGTTCCATGCACTTAAACCAGCCACTGTGCCATCCATTGTCACCACTGTGCCCATGGTCGCCGCTGTGCCAATTGTCCCCACTGTGCCCTATAAATTGCCCCTCCCCCTGCCCCGCACTTACCTTTACTGGAGTCAGGCATCCACGTCCCACGATGTCTTCTCCCGCCCTCGATGACTGACAGGCGTCTCAGCCAATCAGGTTACCGGTAGCCAGAACCGGCCAACCTGATTGGCTGAGACGCCTGTCATCTTATCCAAGGGGTGTACAGTCTGTGCGCTCCGAGAATAAGCTTCCGGGACTCGAGGGCTATACTGGGAAAGCCTATCAGAGCTGTTGACTCTGATAGACATTTCCGTACAGCCAACCAGCTGGCGTTATTCAGATGGCCGGACATGAGCGCCGACCATCTGAATAACAGAGGCAGCGGCGATAATAACATAGATTCGTGCAATGCATGAATCTATGTTATTAGACTCAGTGGCGGTGAGAGCCAGAGGGGCGGCGCTCCAGCGCCCTCTATGGACGGACCGCCACTGCCTAGTAGACATAAAAGATTATTTCTTTGCTACTGAGCTTGTTCAACTGAAACACTGGTTTCTCCTTGCATCCGAGAACCTTTGGGTAGACATTGAGTCATCCCTACTGCCAGGGCTTTGTTTCTCAGAGAATAGGTGCAGGAACTTTCCCTTTCAATTTCCCACTTGTCTCCACCCCCTACCCACCTCTGAGCACCGTCCCTTCATTCCTCCACCTATCCACCTCCCAGTACCACCCAGTGGCAGCTGGTGCTCACTGAAAAAAAACCTCATCAAGTGCAGCCACTGTACCCATCAAGTACAGCCACTGTGCCCATCAAACGCAGCCACTGAAACCATAAATTGCTGCCACTGTGCCATCAAACACAGCTACTGTGCCCCATCAATTGCTGCCAGTGTGCCCCATCAATTTCTGCCAGTGTGCCCCATCAATTGCCACCAGTAAGCCCATAAATTGCCATCAATGTGCCCCATTCATTGCCACTACTGTGCCCCATCAAATGCTGCCAGTTTCCCCCCCGCCCGGCACTTATCTGTCTTGGCGCTGTCCTCCACGCTCTGAGTCCTCCATATTTTCTCCCGTCCTCTTCCCATCATCTCTGCTATGATTGGATGATCCAATCACAGTAGCTGCCGCTTCATCCAATCAGGTGACATGGTAACCATACCCGAGCTCCTGATTGGCTGAGAGGCGGTTCAGTGTTTGAGACGCAATTTATTTGCTTCCCACAACACAACACTGTGTGAACAGAGAACGCACAGCATTGCGCCCGTTGTTTACTAATTTGGAAGCCTATTAGAGCCCACGTCTCTAATCAGGCACTTCCAAAAAAAACTGCCGCTGTAATTTAGACGCCTGGTGCCTGACAAGAGGCTGGACACCTGAATAGGGGTCTGCAGCAGTGACAATAGATAGATTCATGCAATGCATGAATCTATCTAATGGTGATAGACCGGTTCAGGAGAGAGGGGGCGGCACTTCTATGGACACCACTGGTATCACTTCTTTTAGAGAAAACAGAACCAAGTATAATTTTACGGTGCTAAGTAATTTGTATGGAATTTGTTAATTTATAAGCTGTAAAATATATCTCCTGCAGCCAACAACAATACACCACCTTTCAAAAATAGTTCAGCCCAGAAAAAACAGACCCCCCACAAAGTACCCCCCAAGCAACAATAGACACACCCCCAGCATTAGTAGACCCCACTGGCAACAATAGCTCTCCAAACGGCCAGCATCAACAGACCATTCAGCAGCCAACAACAATAGACCACTCCCTCAACAGTAGATTCCTCCCAGCAGCAATTGAACCCCCAGTAAAATAGATCTTCCAGCATCAATAGACCCTGCAGCAGCCAACAACAATAGATCATTCCCTCAAAAGTAGATTCCTCCCAGCAGCAATTAAACCCCCAGCAACTATAGATGCTCCAGCACCCAGCATCAATAGACCCTCCAGCAGCCAACAAGAATAGACCCCCTGCCCCAACACTAGATCCATCCCAGCAACAATTGAAGCCCCCCACAGCAAAAATAGATCCCCAGCAACCAGAATTAATAGACCATCAAGCACACGTCAGCACCCCTATCCATCATATGCATTCAGTGCTGGAGGTGCTGAAACTGTGTTCCCCAACATTCTTGAGGGGAAAAAAATCCCTGCCTACTGCACACTGCTGATCTTAAATTACTATTGCTGGCCAACTTTTGGAAACTCTTCGATTTGACACCTCTCCCCATTAGTCAGGACATGGGCTTTTATTTTGACATACACTCACCCACCCACCGATTGTAGACTCTCTGCCTTCCCAGCCCACTGGACGAGGTAGACCCATTCAAATCAGCAGGCACTTGACTCCTCCAGACTCCTAGGGGGAGTTACTCCCGTTCCCCAGTTCCCCAAATCCAGTGCCCCCCCCCCCCAGGTTCCTCTTCTAGCCACTACTAGTCTACAGAGTTCCCATAAAACCAGCAGAGATACTGTACAGCAAGTCATTCCTACCAAAAGGACAGAATGACGGCGTTACACCCCTACTGGACACAAAAAAGAACAGATACTGCACTTGATCTTAGCCAAAAGGCAGAGAAGCTCTATATAGAGCTGGAACTTCTTATACCCCACCTGCATATTAAAAAATGGTGTGAATTGGGTATTCACTGGGAAGAAGACCTTGGGCCAGATTCACAGAGCGATTACGCCAACGTAACAGGAGATGCGCGGTGTAAGTCTAAATTTGCGCATGCGTTTCGATACTCCGCATCCCCAAAACGAGATACGCAAGAAATCTACTTTTTTTTGTCCAGTGTAATTTCGTTAGACAGGCGCATCCGTCCGCGCAAAACTGCGCTAGACACACCATTGATTTGCTATTCAAATATGCTAATGAGGGAGTTACGGGGATCCACAAAAGAACGTTGGTGCAGCGCAGGCTACGCGCTGTGCGCAACAGCTGAACGGGCCTGTCTAAAATTAGACCATATAAAAGGTGGTATAAAATTAGACAATCGGGCTACATGTCAGAGAAAGCAACACCGTTAGTGAGGAGCAGAGCAGTCACACGTGTTGCCCAACAATCTGTATGCCAACATGCCAGGGACATCCTCGCTCATAGCTATACTACTGACTTTAGAGGAGCAACGAAGGAGGAGGGCACAGAGGAGGGCACGGGAGAGGATATACTGCACCCGCATAGACCTCTTTGGCATGAGCGATTCAGAGGTGTATCGCATCTTCACCCCTCATGCCATCCTGAAATTAACCATAACCCTGCAGGAGGACATCACCAGCCCAACACACCGCTCACATGCAGTGCAGCCACTGGTCAAGGTCCTGGCAACACTCCATTTCCTTGCCAGTGGCTCTTTTCAAAGAACAAGTGGAGTGGTGGCTGGGATGTCACAATCCTCTGTGAGCAGATGTGTGCACCAGGTTGTCCCTGCAATCCTCAGACGCATGGCCAACCAAATCATCAATCCAACCACTGAGGACCTGCGGCTAAAGGCAATGACAGATTTCTACAGAATTGCCAGATTCCCACGCACCGTGGGGGCCATTGATTGCACACATGTGGCACTCCAGCCCCCCATGAGACAGAGCACATGTACCGCAATCGGAAGCATTGGCATTCCATCAACGTACAGGTGATAGTCGATGCCCAAGGCCTCATATGGCACATCCGTGCCAAACACCCCGGATCCAGCCATGACAGCTACATATACAATCAGAGCCCCATCCCAATGGAATTCGAACAGAACGTGTATGGGGACACCTGGCTGGTTGGTGAGTGACATTGGTGGCAGGCATGACTGTCCCCCCCATGATGCACACATCACAAGGGGCACATGCATGACTAACATCCTCCTGTGTTTTCCCTTACAGGTGACTCTGCATATGCACTGGGACCCCACCTCATGACTCCTATCCGGAAACCCCCAAACCCCAGGAGAGGAAAGATACAATGAAGCCCACGCCCAAACACGTGCAGTGGTGGAGCGCACCTTTGGCCTCCTGAAGTCACGTTTCCGATGCCTGGATAATTCTGGGGAGACCCTGTTGTATTCCCCCAACTTTGTGTGCCAGATCATTGGTGCATGTTGCATTCTGCACAACTTCACAGTGAGAAAGGGCCTGCAGATTGACCTATGTGATGACCTGACCCCTGAACCAGACAATCCCCCCCTAACCGAGGTTACCCCGTCTTCTGAGGGAAGAGCAGCCAGGAGACAGCTCACATTAGGCATCTTTGCACGTTAAACACACACATTAATCATGGCACAATGAGAATGCATGCATGCACACCACTGTGGTCCCTAGCACAGACACATCACATCCTCATCTAATTGGATTAGCACAAGCCCACCATGCTGGGCTTGTGAGCAGCAACGCCACGCCACGGCTCCAATTATGTCACTGTACATTCATACACCATTCACACGGACCTGGGAATCACTTCTCCCTGGTTCACCTCCCAGGGTGACACCCCTTTGCCGGCAGGAATATCACCCCCACATTCCAAAAACATTCACATCACAAAAAAAAATAAAAAATGTCCAGCAAAAAAAAAAAAATTCCAGCAAAAAAAAAAAAAAAAAGGGAAAAACAAATTAATGCCGTTGGCGTGAACCACGCCTGGGGCGCCCGCGGCCACGGCCCTGGCTCCTCAGGGGAGACTCATGGGGAGGGGGGGGTAATCCGGGGAAGGAGGAGCAGCCCCTGGTCTCTGCCCACCTGGCAGCCTGCCCTTCAAGGCCACGGCAATTCTGTTCAGGCCAGCACTTAGTGATGCCGTGTTGGCCTGGATAGCCTGGGTGAGGGCCCTCACATCCTGCCCAACGTCTGCTGTTGTAGTCTGCAGTGCGTTTAGGCAGTTTGTAAGAGCCCGGGAGTGGCAGTCCAGGTCCCCAAGCGTATCCTTTATGGAGGACAGGCTCTCCTCCATCCGCCCCAAAGTCTGGCTGACCTGTCCCAGATGGCGGGTCTGAAGGGCCTGGTCCCTTCTCAGATTGGCGGGCAGAAGCTCGGCCACCCCCCTGGTCTTCTGGGACGACTTCCTGCCTCCAGCTGAGGCTTGTGGCTGGGGAGAAGGGGAGGCCCTTGGGAGAGGAGCCCTGTTGGGGGAGGAGTGGGAGGGGCTAGCCCTTATGGAGGGCTGGCTGCTGCCAGCCAGAGAGGAAGACTCCTCCAAAAACAACAATCCACTGGTTGACATGACATCCTCCTCCTCCTCAAATTCCTCCTCCTCAACCTCCTCCTCTTCAACCTCCTCCGAGGACTCCGGCCTTGTCGGGGGGTCCTCATCAGGCTGTTGTCCCTGGGATGGTGTGGTCAGCCCAGATGGCCCAGCACCCTCCTGCTCATCTTACCTGGCATCACGCCTTCATGACTTGAGTCATAGCCAGGCAGGCCCTCCACCTGTTGTCTGGGCCACCGCACACTCCTCCGCTGTCAGCCGAACAGGGCATGGTGGGCCCCCTCCTGTGGCCCTGGCATGGGCTACCATTTTGGCTAGCTTCTTTCTGACCAGACGCCGGAGGTCATTGATCTTCTTTTCAATCCCCGACCGTGTCCGGGTCTCCCCCCCCCCCCCGATGCATTCACCTCGTCAGTAATGTTCTGCAAGATATCACGCCTCCTGGCCGGGGTGGTGTTGGCACTGTCCGGGCCGTGGAGGAAACGCCCATATTGGGAAATGGCCCGGGCAAGAATTTGTTTCTCCCCCAAAGTAAAATTTAACTTCCTCTTTCTCTCAGTCATACTCATACAAAAACTCTCTCCCAAACAATCAGCTAAAATCACTCACAAAAATAAGCAGGAAAAATCACTCACAAAAACAAGCAGGAAAAATCAAGCAAGAAAACAAACAAACAAAAAACTATCAACCAAAAAGTCCCACACGCAGTCACCAAAAATCACTTTCAAATATCTTCTAACAAACACTAGATCACACAGTCCACAAATATCACAAAGACAAACCACAACAAAATTAACAACAGAACAAAAGCACCTTGCTGTATAGGGAGGGATACAAAGGGATGTACTTTTGCGTTTCTGTCTGTCTATTTATGCGGTTTGCGTAGTTCACTAATTTGCCCGGGTCCACTTCCAATTTCACTGATTGCGCCGTTCCCGAGTTGTGAGCATGCGCACAGAGGTGCTGACTATGGTCTGCTTCAAGCGCGCATGCGCAAACCGGCCGGCCCTTCATTTGCATGGGGTCACGGCTCATTTCAATGTAACACACCCATGTCCTTCCCAATTTGTATTACTCCGCCTTGCGCCTCAGAAATAACGTTGCGCAGGTGCAAATTTCTGCGTAAAACCGACGAGAATAGGGTTATTGCGCCGCTACATTGCGCCAGTCTAACGTAAAGGCGGTGCGCTACGCCGGTCCAATAATGCGCAGATGTACGTGAATCTGGCCCATAGTGTCTACAAAATAGGGTATAGTTTTATGGCATTTTTATTAATATATATATTTTGTTTTACTAGTAATGCCGGCGATCAGCGATTTATATCGTGACTGCAACATTATGGCGGACACATCGGACACTTTTGACACTATTTTGGGAACATTGTAATTTTAACAGCAAAACGTGCTATAAAAATGCACTGCTAACTGTGAAAATTACACGGGCAGTAAAGAGGTTAATCTGTAGGGGGCACTGAAGAGGTTAAGTATTTCAGGAAGTAATTACTACTGTGTGGGGGACGTGGCTTGGCGTGCGACGTCACTGATCGTCATTCCCTATGACAGACAACAGACGATCAGTGACACGCTCACTAGGAAGAATGCGGAAAGGTTTGTTTACACTCACCTCTCCCCGTTCTTCTGCTCTGTGACCCGATCGCAGGACACCGTCAGCGATCGTGCCCCCGGGTCCCGCGGGTGTGGTCACGGAGCTCAGGACTGGGTCGTGAGTGTGTGCCGACGTAAATCTGCGTGAGGTGGGAAAAAAAAAACAGTAAAGGTATCCCAATGTTTTTGCATAATGTGAAAGATGAAGTTACGCCGAGTAAATAGATACCTAACATGTCATGCTTCAAAAATTGCACACGCTCATGGAATGGCGCCAAATTTCGCTACTTAAAAATCCCCATAGTCGACGCTTTACATTATTTTACTAGTTACATCTTTTGAGTTACAGAGGAGTTCTAGGAGGTCTAAAATGATTGCTCCCGCTCTAACATTCGTGGCAATACCTCACATGTGTGGTTTGAACAACATTTTTTTATTTTTTTTTATTGTTAATATGATTTTATTTATTTTAGTTAGACACTTTTTTCAACATTTTTTTTTTATCACTTTTATTCCTATTAAAAGGAATGTAAACATTACTTGTGATAGGAATATGGCATGACAGGGCCTCTTTACAGTGAGATGCGGAGTCAATAAGACCTCATATCTCACCTCTAGGCTGGAAAGCATGAAATCCCCAAGAAAAAGGCTTCCCAGCCAAAGTAGCGCCATTTTTTGAATGCAGAGGCCGGGCGTGACATCATAACATCGCACTCTGCCTCTGATGATCATAGAGACTCTATGACAAACATCCGGAGCCAGCAGATCTCGTCTCCGACTCACTGACTCACCGATCACCAATCCGACTTTATGGACCTTGCTTTGTGTACTGGTCCAAATCATTTGGTGGAGGGGGATTATGGTGTGTGGTTGTTTTTCAGGGGTTCCTGTGAAGGGAACTCTTAAGGCGTCAGCATACAAAGTCATTTTGGACAATTTTTTGCTCCCAACTTTGTGGAAACAGTTTGGGGCTGGCCCCTTCCTGTTCCAACATGACTGCACACTAGTTCAAAAAGCAAGGTCCATAAAGACATGGATGAGGGAGTTTGGGGTGGATGTTGACTGGTCTACACAAAGTCCTGACCTTAACCCGATAGAACACCTTTGGGGTGAATTGGAGTGGAGACTGTGAGCCAGGCCTTCTCATCCAAAATCAGTGCCTAACCTCACAAATGTGCTTCTGGAAGAATGGTCATACATTCCCATAGACACACTCCTAAACCTTATGGACAGCCTTCCCAGAAGAGTTGAAGCTGTTATAGCTGCAAAGGGTGGGCCAACTCAATATTGAACCCTATGGACTAAGACTGAGATGCCAAATAAAGTTAATGTGCATGTAAAGGCAGGTGTTCTAATACTTTTGACAATATAGTGTAGTCACGGCTAGAGGTGATGTTTTTTTTTTTTTTTGCATTTGGAGTCACTGTAAAGGGAAACCCCACATTTTTTTTTCTCAAACAATTTGTATTGAATATATCGGTATGAGGCATACAGAATATGTAGAAACATACATGGAAGAACAACATTAGTTTTGAACAACATCAGTAAAATGCACATCTACACATAACATTGCATGTAGACATCTTTAGGAGAAATAGCGGAAGATTTCCAACTAACCAACGTAGGTAAAGAAAGAAAAGGGCAGAGGCCCCACCCTCCCGGCCCATCTAGGGGAGACGACAGTCACCATCCAAGTAGGGACCAGCAAGGCCCACCCCCACACCCGCCCACCCCCATCGGGAGCAGTCTGTGGGCAGGGGGGGGGGGCACAGGGTAGGACCACGTATATATTTAAGTAGTGGAGACAGGCTGAGTCCCCCGACTCACGGTTTCCCTGTAGTGTGTCCAACAGGCCCAGGTGTGTCTGAATTTGTCGTGGGTGTCATGGGCTTGATGGATGAGCTGTTCCATATCTTCAATCGTTCCGACTCGCGCATGCCAGTCTTCAAGCGTTGGGGGCATTGTGGTCTTCCAGCCCAGCGGGACACATTGTGTAGCTGCGTTGACAAGATGCATGGCAAGGGATTTGTGGTATTGGGATCTGGAGAGGGAGGTGTGATGTAGAAGGTATTGGGCCGGGGTGAAGTCCACCTGAAGCGTAGTGATTTGGACAATGCGGTCGTGGACGGCTTTCCAGAAAGGCTGTAAGCGGGGGCAATCCCACCAGATATGCAGAAGCGAGCCCGTAGCCGAGCCGCACCTCCAACAATCTGGGGGAACAGTCGGGAAGATCTTGTGAAGTTTATCCGGGGGTCCGATACCATCTGGCACAGAGCTTGAACCGATTTTCTTGCGCCGAGACGTTAACGGACCCTTTATAAACATATTTCCATACTTGTTCCCATTCGGTGTGCGATAGGGCCGACGGGAGTTCCCTGTCCCAAAACATGCGTGCAGTGTCAGTAGGTGTAGCGTGGGATACTATCAGGGCGTAGAGCGATGAGACTAAGTGTCGTTGGGGGTTCTGGGCATTGCAAAGTTGTTCCAGGGGATCGAGGGGTCTGCACCATGCGGAAGATGCGGGGGGCACTATGAAAAAAGTGCCTGAGCTGAAGAAATATGAAGAATGGTATGGACAGCTGTGGGAAAGCCGCAATCATTTCCGAATGGGTGTAAAGGACTGAGTTACGGAAAAAATGATGGGCCCTTACCTGTGGGGGGTGTGGATCATTTGAAGTGTCAGTGAGTGCGACGCCTGCTGGGAAGTCTGGGTTGTCGAGCAATGGGGTCATAGGGCCGGGTGAGGACATCACCCCATGGGATCGTCAGAAGGCCCTATAGGAGAGTAGGATGGGGCCAATCAGCGGGTGTGTCAAGCATGTTTTAGGGGTCGCTCGGAAGCTTATCCAGGGGAGGTGGGATATCGGGAAGTCAAGAAATGCATTCTCCACGGTAATCCAATCCTTGTCGTTAGTATGGAGATGCCAGTCTACCAGCCGCACAAGATGGCAAGCCTTATGGTATTGGGTAAAATCCGGAAGGCCGAGGCCTCCCTTCATTTTAGGGAGGACGAGTTTGTCCCAACGCAGCCTAGGAGGATGTCCGGCCCAAAGAAAGGTCCTGCATATCCCCTTAAGCGAGGCAAAGAAAGTTAACGGAAGTTTAATTGGGATGGCTTGCATGAGGTATAGGACCCGGGGGAGTATGTTCATTTTGAGAACGGCAGCCCTGCCAAACCAGGAAAAGTGTCCCCTTTGCCATTTAAGTAGGTCTTCCCTAATTGTGCGCAGGGCGGGTAGAAAGTTCGACGTGTAGAGGTCAGTCAGATTGGTCGTGATTGTAATCCCCAAGTATTGAATCCCGCCTGCATCCCACCTGAAGGGGAAATTTTGTTTACACAGGGCAACCACCGAGCCTGGCAGGGAGACTTTCAATGCGGTAGACTTCCCAAAGTTGATCTTAAGATTGGATATGGTGTTAAATAGTTGGAAGTCAAGTAGAAGATTTGGGATTGTAGTGATAGGGCTCGAGAGGAATAGGAGTATATCATCCGCATAAGCGGCTATTTTACAACGTTTACCGGGGATGTCGATACCTTGGATATTTGGATTGTCCCTAAACTTGCGGAGGAGAGGCTCCATGGTGAGGACGAAGATGAGGGGGGATAATGGGCATCCCTGTCTGGTGCCATTCCTGATAGGGAAGGCGTTTGATAGGTGGCCATTGACCCTGATTCGTGCGGTTGGAACCATAATCATCTGCATGAAGCGGGGTGGGAGTCCCAATTTGTTAAGGGCCTCCTCCATGTAATCCCATGCCACTCTATCAAACGACTTTTCGGCGTCCAGGGAGAGGAAAAACCCTTTTTTATGTGAGGAGGTTAGCCAATGGTGGATGTTTAGGGCTTTAGTGGTGTTGTCCCTGGCTTCCCTACCAGGGACAAAGCCCACCTGGTCAGTTGATATTGCAACAGGGAGGAGTGGCAGTAATCTGTTAGCTAGGATTTTGGTGTATAATTTAACATTAACGTTTAACAACGAGATTGGGCGGTAATTTGTCACTAGCGTAGCATCTCTCCCGGGCTTGGGTATTAAGGATATATGGGCTTCCAGCAGGCTTTCGTTGTGTGGACAAGGGGTTGAGAGATCGTTATAGGCTGCTATAAATTTCAGGATCAGGACGTCTGCATAGGTCTTATAATAACTGTCCGGAAGGCCATCAGGGCCCGGGCTCTTTCCGGGTTTGAGTTGTTTGAGGGCCGACAGCGCTTCCTGAGTCGAGATCGGTACATCTAAATGGGATAGGTCTCCCAGGGGGGCCTGTGGGGAGCCGTAATCACGCAGGAAGTTGTGGATAAGTGTCGTCCTATCCGGGGTCGGCGGCAATGTCGTGGGGGTGGGGAGAGTATACAATTCCGAAAAGTACCGGACAAATTGGTTCGCAATTTCATCGGATGATGTGAGTGAGGTTCCCGACGGGGAGGTAATGGTGTGGATAGTGTGGGGCGATTTCTTTTTTTGGAGAGCGGCGGCCAAGAGTTTCCCTGATTTGTTGCCGAACTCATAGAAGAGTTTATTAGAGAGGGCATATTTACACTTCAAGGTTCTCTGGAGTTCGCTCAGGAGGTCCTCCCGGGCCTTTAACAGTTCCGCGTGAGTGTGAATGGCCAATGTGCGTTTGTGGGTGCGTTCCAGTGTTTGAACCCGTTTTGACAGCTCTGTCACCCTAGCCTTCCTAAGTTTATTACGCTTAGCAATCAGAGAAATTAATTCTCCCCTGACCACACATTTGTGAGCCGCCCACACCAGTTTAGAGGAGGAGTCCTCCCTGATATTTTCGTCAAAATAGTTTGTTATAGTGTCCGCTACCGATGTGGAGAGGTCTGCGTCTAGTAAAACGGAGTCGTCCAACCGCCAGATCACGGACCTGGCCCGCTGTGAGGGGATCCGTAGGGTCACAGTGATTGGGTGGTGATCCGAAAAGAGCATTGGTTCGATCGTAGCTTCTGCGAGGGAGGTGAGGTCGGACTGCGTTATAAAAAAGTGGTTTATTCTCGTGTACTTCTGGTGCAGGAAGGAGAAGTATGTGAAGTCTTTCACATTCGGGTGCAGCGTGCGCCATGTGTCGTGAAGGGTCAGGGTAGCCAGTTGTGATTTTATAGCGTGAAGGGCCCTGTAGGTCAGGCAGGAGGAGCCAGAGGATGTGTCAAGGGAAGGTGTGAGGGAGACGTTGAAATCCCCACCCACTATCAGCGTACCTGAAGGAAGTCAGGTTATAGAGCATTGCTCGAAAAAAGGGGACCTGTTGAGAATTTGGGGCATAAATGTTAGCAATCGTGAAAGTCCGCCCGTGTAGTGTGCCCTTTATGAAGATGTATCGCCCCTGCGGGTCTCTTTGGACGTCTAACACTTGAAAATGGCAGTGCCTGGAGATCAAAATAGACACACCTTTGGACTTCGCAGTGTCGTTGGTAGCGTGATGTACTGTTGGAAATTTTTTGTTGTGGTAACTTGGGGATGTTGTCCGATCTAAAATGCGTTTCCTGGATGAGCGCTATGTGTGGCTTCTCCTTCCAAAGCAGATGGAGGAGGCGGGAACATTTCTCTGGAGTGTTGAGGCCACGCGCATTCAGGGAATACAGTTTCAGTCTGGATAAGTAATGCGTATCCCTCTCCCCAGGGGGTAGGGTAGTGTCGTTAGCTGTCATCTCGTGGGGAGGGAGGTCGGGGTCCCCTATAGAGGTGAGAGGAGATCGCTGTAGCTGAAGATGTAGGGGGAAGGAGGGTGTTATGTGCGGGTGTGCGAAACCGCTACTAGAAACGTACGGTAGGTTATTGAAATAGTTTACCGAGTAAGTGCTAGGGCTGTGTCCCTACACCAAGAGATTAAGCAACATGAGAAATCAGATTGGTATGGGGTGTAGCGTGTCCCTGGCTCCCAGAAATCGAGCACAGAGGACACCACACACCCCCGTTGTGGGGTTTACTCGAACCAGAACAGGAGTCTCTTATAAAGTAACGATGAACCGATAAGTATGACTAACTAGTAGGACCTAGTGGCAACGATCCCCCCCTAGAACATCCACCTAGCAAGAACACCTAGCCTGGGGAGGTCGTCCCTTCGCTGGGCAGGGAGTACGCGCTGGCTTTTGTTGAGGAGGGGGAGGTGGGGGCTGCCAGAGGGGGAGGTAGACAGGGATTAACAAGATTGTGTAAAAGGAGCAGCAAGGGAAAGTACCTGTAGGTTACAGGCTCCAATACCGGTTAAGTGACCGGACAATAACTAGATGTGGTACCCATGGTCTTAAAGGAGCGTTAATGGGGAAGAATCCTCTGCGTATGGTGGCTATCCGCTCTGAGGTGGCAGGAGCTCAAATCTTAAGCGTCCATCTTCCTTTACAGCTCGGCCACGCCCCCCAACCCCACATTGTTTATTAATTGCGTAGTGTCACTGTACTGTTCAAGCAACATTATTTAGCAGTGACACTTGCATTTTCATCAAGTGGTAAGGTAATTGGCCTTTTGCAGGCAGTGAGAAATTCCCCAGTAATTTGGAAAGGCTGTCCCTCATCTCCCCTAATTCAAACTGTCCTGCCACTGAACAATGTCTAACAAACTCTTTCCATAAATGATAAGACCTCAGATGATACAGCAATGCACTATTGTTTCTGCCACCTGTAAATCACCCAGGGCTCTCGTCATGTAGGTGCTGTGGCCTGCCATCTCTCTGTTAATTCAATTTATCTATAATTTCATATTAATTATTGAATCAGTAGGTATTGGGTCATGTAGCGGTGTTGAATTCTGTTTGCATCCTGGTAATTATCTACAAATTACATTTTCAACCTTACACGCTATGTAACTATATGGCATTTGACTATCCAAATGTCGAATTACAGAAAATAGTACCATGACATAATAACATTAGAAGATACTGCATATGAATTAGAGTTTTCTTTGTTTCTTTGTTTGCCAGTTTTACTTTTTTTCTCCGTAAACATGTTGTAATTAATGAAAAATCCTCAGTAGAAGGCTCTTCATATAGTAATTGGCCTCCTGGGAGTTTAGTAGCTCTATTCCAATTCCCTGTATCCCTGCTATAATGAGACATCATAAACTATAAAATATGACAACTGATCGAATACTCACACTAAATGACAGCTGACACTCGAATTTACTTTCACGGTCTTACATCTTGGGTGCAAGAGGTGGAACGCTTGTCCCTGAACCAGGGCTAGGCACAGCTAATGGCCAAACATCATCACCAGCATGGTATGTTGATAACAGGCACAAATACGCTGAAATATAGAGCAATTTATCCAACTGTCCATCCAGAACCACCAGTTCAATAGACCAGATACTTCCTAAATATACAACCATTCATCCTACTGTTTTATTGTATTTTATAGCACACATTCAAAATGTATCCATCTTGTATAATGAAATTTGGAAATTATGTAAATGTAGACCAAGGCCAACCAAAAAGCCCTTCACTAAAGTCAAAACCTGTTCATTATAACCTTGATATCTGCCAGTCCAAGTCTCCAGTCTCCCATGTACTTTTTTCTTAGCGACCTATCTTCCTGTGAAATATTTCTGATCACCACGATCATACCTAACATGCTGTACATTTTATGGTTGAATGGAAATTTGGAAATTATGTAAAAGTAGACCAAGGCCAACCAAAATCCCCTCACTGAAGTCAAAGCAACTGTGTAATAGATACAGTATGAGCTTTGGGTTTGCAGCCCCCTTGTGTTCAAGGCTGATCTAAAGGTTTTGCAGTACAGAGAAACTCAGAGATTTCTGCTGAAAATGTAACCTGTAACGGGAGGGCCCGTAAAACCCAGAAGCTTTTAGAAAGCATGAGCCAGAAAATAATGGACATTCAGAATATATCTTGGACTACCTGAAATGGGGCAGTAATGATTATCCACAATATATTCCATATATTTTTTAAAGAACTAATTACTTTTTGTTGATTCTGAACTCAACAGGTTAATTGAAAGATGTTAATGTCATCACCTCCAGCTACCTGGCTGCCTGTGCCACATAGAACAGACAGATGGCTGGAGGGGGTGGCATTAGCATCTCCTTACAATGTATGTCCCAACATTATGACTCTAATATGGCATATACAGGGTCCCCAGGCATACAGCTCACAAACAGCACCGTTCCCCCAAATGCCAGGGCCCATGATCGCAAGGCAAGAGGCTAGCAATCAGTCCCCTCCAAAAGCCTCTGTCCCAGGTGAGTCTGTCACAATCATATTCTATCATTTATATACATTTTGTCCTCTACATAATGTTTACTGTTTTTTGCCACCAGGCCACATGTGGACAGAATAAAACAATGGTGACAGAAATGTTTCTCGTGGGGTTCGGACATCTGCAACACATGAAAATTGTTATTTTTGTTTTGTTCCTCATTGTTTATGTGGCCACAATAACAGGAAACATGTTCATTATAACCTTGATATCTTCCAGTCCAAGTCTCCAGTCTCCCATGTACTTTTTTCTTAGCAACCTATCTTTCTGTGAAATATTTCTGATCACCACGATCATACCTAACATGCTGTACATTTTATGGTTGAATGGAGGTTTTGTATCATTCTCTGGTTGTATCATCCAATACTATCTGGCATCTTCAGCCGGTAGTGTCGAATGTCTTCTTTTAACCGTTATGGCGTACGACAGGCATTTGGCAATCTGCAACCCTCTGAGATACTCTTCCATCATGAACAACAACACTCGCAACCATCTGGCGGCTTGGGCTTGGGTGGTTGGATTTACAGTGATGTTCATGTTGATAATTACAATTTACCACCTACAGTTCTGTGGTTTAAACTCCATTGACCATTTCTATTGTGATCTAGCTCCACTTCTGCGGTTGTCTACTTCAGACACATCACTGGTGGATATGGAAGTGATCTTCATAACCATCTTTCTTGGAGTCGTCACCTTTGTCTTGATCATAGTCAGCTATATCTCCATATTTTCCACCATCCTGAAAATTTCCTCACGATCCGGAAGGCAAAAAACCTTCTCCACATGCAGTTCGCATCTGGCTTCTGTTTCAATGTACTGCGTATCAACATGTATCACGTACATGGTTCCTTCTCAGCAAAACGTGATGAAGATAAACAAGTTTTCCTCTGTTTTATACACTGTTGTAATTCCGCTTTTGAATCCAATTATTTATAGTTTAAGGAATCAGGAAATGATAGATAGTTTTAAGTATTATTTTAAACTCATTAAAAGTTAACAAGCAATGTGTAATTATTTTTATACAAATCAATAAGCCGTCATAGTCTCAGAATGGATAGTTTTAATACACAAGTCACCATAAGGAGGATGGTTTTTAGTTTGGACAGAATGTTGGGTTTTGCACCCACAACATATTGGAACACTAGAAATAGTCCTATTAGATTAGATTAACCACTTTGCATCCTGCCTATTGTTGTAATATGACGTCCACAAGGTGGCTCTGCCATCCTGTGTGGATGTCATATGACGTCCTCAGGCCTACCGGCCGCTAGGGGGCGCCACGTCCCGCAGGTGCCGATGCACATGCCTGCTGGCCGAGATGTCTGCCAGGTACCCGCGATCGGTAATTACAGAGCCAGGGACGTGGATCTCTGTGTGCAAACCGATGAGGAGACCGATGGAGTGTCCCTTGTACATAGGGACACCAATCGGTCACCTTCCCTAGTTAGTCCCTTCCCCCCACAGTTATGCCGCGTACACACGATCACTTTTTGTGATGTATAAAAACGTTGTTTTATCTCACAAAACAAAACAACGTTTTTCAAACTTCATTTTAAAAAACGACGTTGCCTACACACCATCGTTTTCTGAAAATGCTCTTGCAAAGCGCGATTACGTTCACCACGTTCGACGGGCACTCTGTTCCATTGAAGCTCCCGACTCATAACTTGCTTCTGAGCATGCGCGGGTTTAAAAACGTTGTTTTAAACATCGTTTTGCCCACACACGAATATTTTTTATGACACAAAAAACGACATTCTGAAAAACGACATAAAAAATTTAAGCATGTTTCGAATTTTTTTTGGTAATTTTTCAGAAGAAAACAAAGTTTTGCCCACACACGATCATTTCAACTGCTTGCCGATCAGCCGCCGTCATTTTACTGCGGCAGGTCGGCTCTCCTGGGCGAGAGCCCGTAGCTATACGTCGGCTCCTTTTGCGACCACTAGAGGGCGCGCGCCCCGCCGGTGGCCAGCGCGCGTGCCCCCGCTCACCTCCGAGTTCCGCGCGCGTGCCCGGCGGGCACCACGCGCCATAACGTCGCAGTACTTAAAAAAAACGCTGATCGCCGCCATTACTAGTAAAAAAAAATATTAATAAAAATGCCATAAAACTACCCCCTATTTTGTAAACGCTATAACTTTTGCGCAAACCAATCAATAAACGATAATTGTGATTTTTTTTAATGAAAAATATGTAGAAGAATACGTATCGGCCTAAACTGAGTAAAAAATATGTTTTTTTTATATATTTTTGGGGGATATTTATTATAGCAAAATGTAAAAAATATTGAATTTTTTTCAAAATAGTCACTCTATTTTTGTTTATAGCGCAAAAAATAAAAACCGCAGAGGTGATCAAATACCACCAAAAGAAAGCTCTATTTGTGGGAAAAAAAGAACGCTGATTTTGTTTGGGAGCCACGTCGCACGACCATGCAATTGTCAGTTAAAGCGACGCAGTGCCAAATCACAAAAAGTGCTCTGGTTATTGGGCAGCAATATGGTCCGGGGGTTAAGTGGTTAACCACTTCCCGACCGCCCACCGCAGGTATACGTCGGCACTTTGAGGATGGATATCTCGGTAACGGCAGCAGCTGCTGCCACAACCGAGATATCCATCTCTTCTGTGGGCGGTCGGGTAAACGATAATGGCGGTCTCCGCGGCGGAATCGCCGCGAGATCGCCGTTATCGGTAGCGGACGAGCGCCAACCCCCCCTCCCGCTGCGCTCCCGCTCTCTCCGCCGCTTACCGGAGCCGTCGGTAGCGGCGGAGGCGATCGGGTGCGCTCGTCTGGTCAGCGGGGATGCGAGTGAGGGAAAAAATTTCCCTCGTCCATCCCCGTAGCTCTGCTGGGCGGAAGTGACGTCAAACGTCATTTCCAAACAGCGTCTTAAAGAGACATTTTTTTTTAAATGTCATTTGAAAAATGACATTTAAATTTTTTTTTATTTTTTTTTTGCATTTTAGCCTAAATATGAGATCTGAGGTCTTTTTGACCCCAGATCTCATATTTAAGAGGACCTGTCATGCTTTTTTCTATTACAAGGGATGTTTACATTTCTTGTAATAGGAATAAAAGTGATAATTTTTTATTTTTTTTTATTTTAGTGTTAAAAATTGGTAAAATTAATACAAATAAATACGAAAACAAAAAAAAAATTTTTTTAAATCGCCCCGTCCCGACGAGCTCGCGCGCAGAAGCGAACGCATACGCGAGTAGCGCCCGCATATGAAAACGGTGTTCAAACCACACAAGTGAGGTATCGCCGCGATCGTTAGAGCGAGAGCAATAATTCTAGCCCTAGACCTCCTCTGTATCTCAAAAAATGCAACCTGTAGAATTTTTTAAACATCGCCTATCGAGATTTTTAAGGGTAAAAGTTTGACGCCATGCCACGAGCGGGCGCAATTTTTAAGCGTGACATGTTGGGTATCATTTTACTCGGCGTAACATTATCTTTCACAATATGTAAAAAAATTGGGCCAAATTTATTGTTGTCTTATTTTTTTATTTAAAAAAGTGAATTTTTTCCAAAAAAAGTGCGCTTGGAAGACCGCTGCGCAAATACGGTGTAACAAAAAGTATTGCAATGACTGCCATTTTATTCTCTAGAGTGTTAGAAAAAAAAAATATATAATGTTTGGGGGTTTTAAGTAATTTTATAGCAAAAAAAAATGTTTTAGTCTCGTAAACACCGAATCTGAAAAACAGGCCCGGGGCTAAAGTGGTTAAATTACGTTTTTTAAAACGCGGCATCAGAATCACTCCCTAGGGAACACATTCAACCACTTGATATTTATAGCACTGTTCACTGTATAAATGTGAATGGTCAAAGTGCAAACTACAAGTGCAAAGTGTACTTGAAATTGCATTGAAAGTGCACTTGGAAGTGCAGTCGCTGTAGATCTGAGGGGTGTAAATGAGAGCCTCTAGGGTAAAGTATATTGAGATTAAGATAAAATGTACCATCATCCTTGCACTAGAGATATAGGGTACTTGGGTCTAAGGTCCCCGGACCAAAGAGCCAAGAAAGAAGGGGGTTTTTTGGGGCCAATTGGGCCTATTGCGGTACTTGTATACAGATAAACAATAGAGGAAAAGAAATTAAAAGTGTTCAAAATTTTATTACAAAATACAAACAAGACAAATTAACATAATAAAATTATGATTAAAATTAATAAAATTGCCATAATTTTATTATGTTAATTTGTCTTGTTTGTACCCTATATCTGTAGATCTGAGGGGGACATGCAAGGAAAATAAAAAACAGCATTTCAGCTTGCATGTGATTGTATAATAAAATCAGCAGAGCTTCCCCTCATTTCAGATCTACCCATCAGATTTACAGTGACTACACTTTCAGTGCAATTTCAAGCACACTTTGCACTTGTAGTTTCATAGTTTGCACTTGTAGTGCAAAGTGGATTTGCCTTTGGTAAATAACTCCCTATGATCACTTATAACAGTGATAATCTCTATTTTAAGAAAAAAATATTCTAATGAAATCCATGCATTCAGTGTGTATTATTGTCATTAGCTGTGATTGGCCAAACCTACTCACATGGTACAGGTGGGCTGTGGTTGGTCCTGTACACAATGGATGGCTATAAATGGAAGCCATCCATTATGTAAAGTTGTCAGGTGATCTGCTGGATTGGTGACAGCAATCACATGGTACCGGCAGCAGCCCAGCACACTGATCTGTCATCCTCTGTGTCTGGTGGACATAGCAGGTGAGAGAGCATGCAGCAGCCTGGCGGTGGGGAGCTTGTGAGGTGCAATCCTGGGAGGATGCTATAAGACATCCACCAAGGAAGAGAGCGTTCCCTCCTTGGCTGTCATTTTACAATAGGTCAGATGGGAAGCAGTTTAAGGGGTTGTAAAGGTATTTTTTCCCCTAAATAGCTTCCTTTACCTTATTGCAGTCCTCCTTCACTTACCTCATCCTTCCATTTTGCTTTTAAATGTCCTTATTTTGTTTCCAATATTTGTATTAAAGATTACAGCAATAAAAACAAGATTTATTCAAAAGATTACAAATAAGAATAAAAAGTTGCACACAAAAAAAGAAAGACAGCATTCGTCATTGTCAGTGGATAAACATACAAATACAAAGTTTGTATATGTATGGTCCAAAATAGAATCACCCAGAAAAAAGGCACCTAATCCCAAATAGGTAAAATAATTGGAAAAAATGAGGAAAAGGGGATAATTTAGGGTGCGTGTTTTTGTAAGGTGGTAGTGATGAGAAAGCACAAATTCTTTGTTATAAAATTACAAAAAGTACGGTACTTTATTCATTGTTACATAAATATATACACAAATACAAAAAATTCTTAAAAAGAAGGGGGACAATCAGTTGTTGAATAGATATTGTGGGTAACAAGGAACATCATTTAGTTGAAATAAAGATGCAACTTGGGAGGAAATCGCATAGACCCTACATGTTTCACTGACTTCTGTTTCCTCAGGGGAAAGAGCAATATCCAATAACAATAAACAACTGGAAAAATATATATAGAAATATTAGCCATTGAAGTATGATACACAATCATAAATATTGAATAGCACAAATCTAGAATGGCAGAAAATAGTAAAATGGTTCCAATGTTTCAAAAACACACCTGTGTTCGCTCTTTCCCCTGAGGAAGCGGAAATCCGCGAAACATGTAGGGTCTATGCGATTTCCTCCCAAGTTGCATCTTTATTTCAACTGAATGATGTTCCTTGTTACCCACAATATCTATTCAACAACTGATTGTCCCCTTCTTTTTAAGATTTTTTTGTATTTGTGTATATATTTGTGTAATAATGAATAAGTACTTTTTGTAATTTTATAACAAAGAATTTGTGCTTTCTCCTCACTACCACCTTATAAAAACACGAACCGTAAATTATCCCCTTTTCCTAATTTTTTCCAATTATTATACATATACAAAATATTGCAAACACTAACACAACTCTATCACACTGTATTGACTTGGGTGCTGTCACCCAGCAAGATCCAATCAAGCTCTGCTCGAAGCCTCCTAGCCAGCGCACTGGCTAGTCCCAAAGGGCCAGCCGAAAATATTTTTGCCATATAATGCTAAAGATGGCATACCACTAGAGGGAGCCAAATACCAATGTGAGCGAGATATGTTTTAACTTACATATGCAGAGCAGAAAAATGTTTATCTTGTGAAAAGACTCACTTACCCATGAACACTAGGTGGCTGAACTGCATGCTGGGTGGTTATAAAAGGCAGAGTGGAGCCATTTCCTGCCTCTTTCTGGACGCATGGCCTGCCTGCAAGGATCTGTGAAGGAGTGTTCAGAAGAGGGCATACATCGTGCAGAGCAGAACAACATCCATTGACTCTGCCTTACCACAGTGTGCTGGAGAAGCAGTGTGATCGGGTCTGAGGATCCAGGACCCTTGACGGAGCCAAGTGGATGTCCAGTTTGCTTGAGGAGCGGGGCAGCGTGGCAGTGCTGACTGGCAGCAGGATTGACACAACTGGAGCGGAGGTTCACAACTTCCCAGGCCTGGTGTGGTGAGACGGCTGTCGCCCAGAAGTTTTTTAACACCCTTAACACACTTAGACTCATTTCACAAAGTTCCTGGGACCTGTAGTCCTACAGGGAGGTCTCATTCAAATAGACTGAGTTTAATCAGGCCTAAAAGCCTATGCTTCATTGAGGGCTGACTGACAGTTAAGGTATACCTACACCGAAGGCATCTACAAGTGTGTTTTACAGCAGGAACTGTATTAACTCTTCAGTTATGTTACTTCATTACTTGTTAAACCATTGGATTACAAACACTGCAGTATAATAGCTAGCTGAAGAAAGAAGACCAGAGACTACACTTCTTCACAGGGAGGGTTTGTGCTTTGGATGCAGTAAGACAAAAGGCTGCCTTATACCTCAGGGGAAGCTCTTGAGAAATTGTATTGTGCTGTGTTGATATCTTTGCATTGGTATGTTTGGTGCGGCTGTACTGGAAGTGGGAAGGTGGTCAGTGTCAAGGCATTGTCACTCTGAGCACTAGTCCCACTTGGAGACGCGCCGCAGTAGAGGCTCAAGGGACCTTTAAGTGTTATTAGTTTGTGTACACTCATTGCACTATTATAGTAAGTTTGTATGTTGATACAGTTATTATAAATACTGTCTTTATACCAGTTCCAGTAAACTTACATCCTGGTTGATCACAATTGGTGTGAAGCTTGTTCATTATTCTAACGGTGGAACAACGGATGCCCAGATAACGGTAACGGTACACTATATACACATTGTTATGGTGGGATTGTTCCTAGTGAAAGTTTCATATCAGCACTGTACCAAAGCTGTGTCAAGGGGAGCGAGACCAAATCATTGGGGGGTTGTTAAAGCAGAGAGCAGGCCCAATCAATTACCAGCAGCTCCTTCGGGGGTAAGTGCTACACGTGGGGGCTCGTCCGGGATCCTGTCTCTCTGCAAGTGAAACCCGCCCTTTTGGTGCTAGTATGGACCCCCTTACAGTGGTTCAGTGGTGCGAAGAGGAAGGCGCACGCCCAGAAGCGAGTGTGGTGGTCGAACTCCTTGGTGAGAACTGGGATGAAGAGGAGGTCAGGACCATTGTAAAACATTTGTCTCCTCATAGAAAAGTTTGGGTGATTGCCCTCAGGCCAGCCTGAGGGACTGACTGCACCCATGCCCTATTGGAATGGAAAGAGAAAGTAGCAGGGTGTTTCCATGGGAAGAGTGTGCAGCTGACTGACAAGATGAAGATTTGCATAACACATCCCCATGCTCCAGACAAGAGCCCTACCAGTTCAAAGCAGGGGGAGTCAGCTTCAAGGAAAGGGTACTCCCGGCCAACTCCGACCACAAGTGGGCTAGAGTTTGTCATGCCCAGGAGGGACGGGGATGAAGTGCCAAGCACCAGCCAGAAGGATCTCCAACTGGAGCAGCAATTAGCTACTTTGAAGCGACAGTATCGCATTATACAAGAGGAGTTCCAGGAAACCTCTAGAATGATTGAGGAGCAGGTAAAAGAGCTAAGTACTAAGAGCAAGGGCTCAAGTGGCAGCCATCTGAAACAAAAACCTGCCTCAGTTACTCGAAGACTTCCCCATCGTGACTTGCCAGAAGTAACAATCAAAAAGGACTTTAAGATTGCTGGCCAGATAGGAGAAAAGGAACAGAAAGACAAGCTGTCCTATACAAACCTCATGCGTCAGATCGACATGGGGCTACAGAAAGGGTATCCTGAGTCTGAGATTGTGGAAGCAGTGGTAGAAGCCATTAGTCCCGATCTAAGTATCAGAGGCATGCTGGAAATGAAGAATGGACTAACCCTAGTGCAACTTAGGAGAATATTGAAAAGCCATTTCAAGAAGGAAAATGCTTCTGAACTTTATCACCAACTGATAAATCTGGCACAGGACAGTGGAGAGACTCCTCAGAATTTCCTGTTCAGGGCTATTGAGCTGAAGGACCGCCTGTTGTTAGACTCACAGGGAGAAGATTCGGATGAGCACTTCGGGACAGAATTGATCCAAAAGAAATTCCTGAGGACCGTGACCACAGGACTAAGTGACTGTGTCAAGTTTCAGCTAAGGCAGTATCTAGATGATCCGTCCATTTCAGATGAGGTACTTATCGAAAAAACTGGCGAAGCAGTTAATATGGAGATGGAAAGGGAGTCGAAGCACAAGACAAGTCAAAAGTCTGAATCTGTTGTGGGAGTCAGAATGGCTGGCACGACTCATAGCGATTCAGAGATCGGGGTCCTGAAGACTCAGCTGTCCAGAATATCGGAGATGGTGACCGATGCGTTGGATGTCAGGTCTGAGATAACTGCACTGAAGTTACAAGTAGCCCAGATGCTGGAGGCGATAAACAGGCTGACGACAAAACATACTGAGCTGTCCGATAATGGTGCCACAGGGCAGAATGCACCCCCGGCCTCGTTTTTTGTACCTCACCAGGAGCCAACAAATCAAGATGTCTGTTTCAACTGTGGAGGTGAGGGTCACTACCAGCGGGTATGTCCTAGCCCGAGGGGAGCAGCAGATTGGAGTAGACCTCAGAGAAGTAACCCAAGGATCGAAGGAAGATATGGGCCTTCAAGAAGAACGTTCCCTGAAACTGAGAGGGAGCAACGGAGAAGACCCACAGTTTATGTCATCTCAGTGAGCAATGCTCATCAGCCTTCCAAGCGATGCCAGAAAAGGCGTCCTCAACGCCAGAAGCTGAAGAAAGCACGAGTTCAGTCATGCCAGCCCATTGTTCCAGATGCTCCCAACAGGTTTCCTGCACAGTTAGTAGGCCCTTCGTCCATAATGCCTGTCCTGATTGAAGGAATCTACACAAGAGCCCTCCTTGATTCAGGTGTTCAAGTAACTTTGTTGACCAGAGGTTTCTACAAGAGGTATTTGTCGTACATGCCCCTGCAAAAGTTGGAAGATATGGAGATTCAGGGTATTCAAGCAGAAGATTACCCTTGTGACGGATATCTGCGGATCAAATTGTCATGTGACCCGTTGAGGACTGGGAAGCCTCAGGACTTTGACACGCTAGCTATTGTGTGTCCTCGGTTGCCAGGGTCCCCAAGCAGTCCGCTAAACAGGAAAAGGTGGCCGATGTACCTTCGGTGTCAGCACCAGTAAAGCGAAGGAAACAAAGAGTAATTTCTAAATTCAAGAGATCGACCTATAACCAGCTGGAAAAATGCTTTGAAGAGATGTGCCCTGCTGCAAGAAGAGATTCTGAGATGCCTGGTCTTTCTGTTGATGATTCAGAAAGTTTCGACCCCATCTCACCCCTTGACACATCTGTACTAGATACCATATTGACAGCTGTGAGTGCACAGAACAGCTCCCCATCACATGAGAATTGGTGGGAGGCTTCTCTGTCAGACTTCTGCAACCGCCTAGAGGCAAAAATGTGTAACAGAGCCACAATTTTGAATGTCTTTGGGGACCAAAGAGTTAAAGCAGGGGGAGTATGTAGCACTGGTATTTTTGCCATATAATGCTAAAGATGGCATACCACTAGAGGGAGCCAAATACCAATGTGAGCGAGATATGTTTTAACTTACATATACAGAGCAGAAAAATGTTTATCTTGTGAAAAGACTCACTTACCCATGAACACTAGGTGGCTGAACTGCATGCTGGGTGGTTATAAAAGGCAGAGTGGAGCCATGTCCTGCCTCTTTCTGGACGCATGGCCTGCCTGCAAGGATCTGTGAAGGAGTGTTCAGAAGAGGGCATACATCGTGCAGAGCAGAACAACATCCATTGACTCTGCCTTACCACAGTGTGCTGGAGAAGCAGTGTGATCGGGTCTGAGGATCCAGGACCCTTGACGGAGCCAAGTGGATGTCCAGTTTGCTTGAGGAGCGGGGAAGCGTGGCAGTGCTGACTGGCAGCAGGATTGACAGAACTGGAGCGGAGGTTCACAACTTCCCAGGCCTGGTGTGGTGAGACGGCTGTCGCCCAGAAGTTCTTTAACACCCTTAACACACTTAGACTCATTTCACAAAGTTCCTGGGACCTGTAGTCCTACAGGGAGGTCTCATTCAAATAGACTGAGTTTAATCAGGCCTAAAAGCCTATGCTTCATTGAGGGCTGACTGACAGTTAAGGTATACCTACACCGAAGGCATCTACAAGTGTGTTTTACAGCAGGAACTGTATTAACTCTTCAGTTATGTTACTTCATTACTTGTTAAACCATTGGATTACAAACACTGCAGTATAATAGCTAGCTGAAGAAAGAAGACCAGAGACTACACTTCTTCACAGGGAGGGTTTGTGCTTTGGATGCAGTAAGACAAAAGGCTGCCTTATACCTCAGGGGAAGCTCTTGAGAAATTGTATTGTGCTGTGTTGATATCTTTGCATTGGTATGTTTGGTGCGGCTGTACTGGAAGTGGGAAGGTGGTCAGTGTCAAGGCATTGTCACTCTGAGCACTAGTCCCACTTGGAGAGGCGCCGCAGTAGAGGCTCAAGGGACCTTTAAGTGTTATTAGTTTGTGTACACTCATTGCACTATTATAGTAAGTTTGTATGTTGATACAGTTATTATAAATACTGTCTTTATAGCAGTTCCAGTAAACTTACATCCTGGTTGATCACAATTGGTGTGAAGCTTGTTCATTATTCTAACAGGTGGAACAACGGATGCCCAGATAACGGTAAAGGTACACTATATACACATTGTTATGGTGGGATTGTTCCGTTTAGTGAAAGTTTCATATCAGCACTGCACCACAGCTGTGTCAAGGGGAGCGAGACCAAATCATTGGGGGGTTGTTAAAGCAGAGAGCAGGCCCAATCAATTACCAGCAGCTCCTTCGGGGGTAAGTGCTACACAAGTAACAATAGAGAAGCAAAGAAAAGAAAGAAAAAGAGGAGAAAAGGACAAAAAGAAAAGGTGGTGCACCCTTACCACCATAAAGAACGCTTTGTGTTCACTCAGATCAATGTATAGTCGTATGATAATCGATCCAGGGATCCCACACTTTATTGAATACAGCGACCTTGTCATTCAGGATAGCCGACATCCTCTCATTCACCATTATCCAAGATAATTTAGACTTCAAAAGGTAAAAAGGAACAGTGGGGGACCTCAAAGACTTTGCTTTGGAAATTCTAGCTGCTACGAATATAAAGGCTATCAATTTTTTTAAGTGCTTTGACGTTCCCTCTACTGGGCGCCCCAGCAGTGCATGCAGAGGTGATTTACGGAGACCTGAGTTAAAGAATATATAAAATTATATGTACGTATCCAGAATCGTCTCACCTTTTGGCATAAATGTCCTTATTTCTTCTAAAAAAATCCTCACTTCCTGTTCTTCTGTCTGTAACTCCACACAGTTATATGGAAAGACTCCTGCGCTACCAAGGGGGATGGGTGGGAGTGGAATTGGGCTGGAAGGTGGACTGGGGATTCTGCAGCAGACTCCTGACACTCTGTCCTGGGCAGAGAGAAAAATGTATATGTAAAAGAAGGGGGTGTTGTCTGCGCTGAAAGTGAACAGGGGGGGAGGAGGGGGGGGGGGGTGGGTGATAGGGGTGAATGGATGGGACGGGTGGCTGGATGGGTGGATGCAGGTGGGTTTAGGACAACATGATAACCAACATAATCGAAACAATGATGTGAATGAATAAACACATAAGGGTGATAACCAATAAATACAAAAATTATTACAATAATTATTACAATAAGGAAAAACCCAACACACTAGCCAGTGTAATGTGAAACCAGTGAAAAACAATCCTAAATCCAAACTATAAGACCAGAGAAAATTCCATGAGGAAATGCCTCTGGATGGAAAAAATATGAAATAAATAAAGTCTCTAGTGAAAAAACCCAAGAGTCCAGATAAGTCCAAATTGAAATGGTGGTGCCAGGAAAGGGTGACAGCAGAAAGCACCTCAGGTGGTCCCCAGCTCCTCACCTCCAGGCTATAGCTCGGATAGCCTGCAACAGCACCTCCCGGTGGAGGACAGTGATCCCTCGGCAGGGCAAGCAGCAGAGGCACTCCTCA
This sequence comes from Rana kukunoris, assembly GCA_029574335.1. Classification (NCBI taxonomy): domain Eukaryota; kingdom Metazoa; phylum Chordata; class Amphibia; order Anura; family Ranidae; genus Rana; species Rana kukunoris. Next base: position 532,920,975 of record CM056051.1, read on the forward strand.
GCGGTAAAGGTAAAGCAAAAAAGAAGAAAGCGAGTGAGTGACAATAAAAGACGTCTGGTAGGCAACTAGTGTCACTCGTACATCCACTCACCCCGGGGTGATGGATGATGGGCCTATCTCCCACGAACAGCGAGTTCGTACTTCTAATGGCAGATATCCTCTTCTAAGCTGGCCAGATGGTCACTCACAACAAGGGATCTCTCAGATGGCATACATGATAAAAGAAACAGACCATAGCGCAATCCCGCAAGGTAAAAAACACATTTAATAAAAAAATAAAACTCACATTTAAAACGATCCAAAAGGCACAAAACAAGTCACGAGGTGTGACGAGACGCGTAGGGATCCTAGGAGCCACAGAGTCCACACGCCTGACGCAGTGTGTTCCTGACGTCTGTTTGTTTTGTGCCTTTTGGATCGTTTTAAATGTGAGTTTTATTTTTTTATTAAATGTGTTTTTTACCTTGCGGGATTGCGCTATGGTCTGTTTCTTTTATCATGTATGCCATCTGAGAGATCCCTTGTTGTGAGTGACCATCTGGCCAGCTTAGAAGAGGATATCTGCCATTAGAAGTACGAACTCGCTGTTCGTGGGAGATAGGCCCATCATCCATCACCCCGGGGTGAGTGGATGTACGAGTGACACTAGTTGCCTACCAGACGTCTTTTATTGTCACTCACTCGCTTTCTTCTTTTTTGCTTTACCTTTACCGCTGAGGAGTGCCTCTGCTGCTTGCCCTGCCGAGGGATCACTGTCCTCCACCGGGAGGTGCTGTTGCAGGCTATCCGAGCTATAGCCTTGAGGTGAGGAGCTGGGGACCACCTGAGGTGCTTTCTGCTGTCACCCTTTCCTGGCACCACCATTTCAATTTGGACTTATCTGGACTCTTGGGTTTTTTCACTAGAGACTTTATTTATTTCATATTTTTTCCATCCAGAGGCATTTCCTCATGGAATTTTCTCTGGTCTTATAGTTTGGATTTAGGATTGTTTTTCACTGGTTTCACATTACACTGGCTAGTGTGTTGGGTTTTTCCTTATTGTAATAATTATTGTAATAATTTTTGTATTTATTGGTTATCACCCTTATGTGTTTATTCATTCACATCATTGTTTCGATTATGTTGGTTATCATGTTGTCCTAAACCCACCTGCATCCACCCATCCAGCCACCCGTCCCATCCATTCACCCCTATCACCCACACCCCCCCCCTCCTCCCCCCCTGTTCACTTTCAGCGCAGACAACACCCCCTTCTTTTACACACACAGTAATGTGAGGCTTTCTCCCTGGTATGGAGAGTCGTGCTCGCCCTCTCCCTTGGACTACAGAAGAGTCAGAACGCCCACTAACACACAACTCCTTTCTCTATCTGCAACATAGAGAGCGTCCTGACTCTCCTGTAGTCCAGTGGGGGGGGGGGGTGAGCACAGCACTCCACACCAGGGAGAAAGCCTTGCATTACTGTGTGGAGTTACAGGCAGAAGAACAGGAAGTGAGGATTTCTCAGAAGAAATAAGGACATTTAAAAGCAAAATGGAAGGATGAGGTAAGTGAAGGAGGACTGCACTAAGGTAAAGGAAGATATTTAGGAAAAAGAAAATGGTACCTTTACAACCCCTTTAATTGTACAGGACAATCTCTACAATTATGTCCCAAAAAAGGGGGAAACACGTCTGAGGAGTTCTCTACTCTATTATCTATGAGGCGCCGTACACACGGCAGAGAACCTCGACGGGCAGAACACATCGTTCCGCCCGTCGAGGTTCTCTCCCGGCCGTCGAATTCGGCGACCCGCCCGTCGGGAATGGCAACCAGCCATTCTTCCAGGCGGGCCGTCGAGGAAATAGAGAGCGTGCTCTCTATTTCGGCTCGACGGGCTTCCCGACGGGAAGCTCGCCGAGACCGTACACACGGCCGAGGTCCTCGCTGGAATGTGCATTCCAGCGAGGTTCTCGCTGATTTTCAGCGAGAACCTCGGCCGTGTGTACGGCGCCTGAGAGTTCATAGGCTAAGAACATTCAACCAGCAAGGAAAATACTATGGCCCGGATTCACAAAGCACTTACGCTGACGTATCTCCAGATACGCTGCGTAAGTACAAATGTGCGCCGTCGTATCTGTGCGCCGAACCCACAAATTAAGATACGCCTAAAAACAGACTTCATCCCACCGACGTAACTTGCCTACGCCGGCGTAGAGTGGGCGCATATTTATGCTGGACGCATGTGGCGCTCCCATTGATTTTCTATTCATATATGCAAATGAGGGAGATACGCCGATTCACAAACGTACTTGCGCCCGGCGCATTGGTTTAAGCGGTTTGCATAAGTTTTACGTTCGAGGTGATGGAGGGCGCAACCCATGCAAAGGTATGGACCAGGGAACACAAGCCTGCGTATTGTACGTTGGAAGTCTGTGAATATGGGCCGACGTGGGTCTGGCTGGGCGTAGGTTACCTTCACGGCATACACAGTGATCTGGCGTATCTTAGGCAGTTGTTCCGACGTGGTTGTGCGCATGCGCACAGGGATACGTCCATGTCCTGACACATGCGCAGTTCATTTTAAGTACTTGTCTGGCGCCCAGCCCATCATTTGCATGGGGCCACGCTTCATTAGCATGGATCACGCCCACTTCCACTTACGCCGGCTTACACCTACGAAATATACACTACGCCGGCGCAGAGTTGAGAGTATTTGTTTGTGAATTCCATGCTTGCCTCTCCGCGCTGCGTCGGCGTAGCGTAAAAGAGACACGCTACAGCGGCATAAATATGCGTCAATGTCTGTGAATCCGGCCTATGAAGGAAACTCCTGCACTGTGTGCAGTCAATGGAGAATCTTGTCCAGATGTCCGAACAAACTTCCAGCTGCAGAGCGTAGAAAACATTTAGCAGTGGTATTATTACAATTGCTAAATGAGACTGCTTCCTCCTAGTAGACAGCTCCCACTAGCCTCCTAACAACCAGTCATTCATTCATACCCGGAACTTTCAGCTGTCAGAAGGGGATCCCCAACTGACAGGTTCATGTAAATAAATGGCAGGGATTGTATAAGAAAAAAAAACAGTGAAGCCCCGTACACACGGCCAAGGTTCTCGGCAGAAACCAGCGAGAACCTCGCTGGGATCCTCATTCTGCCGAGAACCTCGGCCGTGTGTGTACGGATTTGCCGAGCCCAGCCCGTCTGGAAACCCGTCGAGCAAATAGAGAGCAGGTTCTCTATTTGCTCGATGGCCCGTCGGGATGAATGGCTGGTCGCATTTCCCGACGGGCGGGTCGCCGAAACTGACGGCCGGCCGAGAACCTCGACGGGCGGAACGATGTGTTCCACCCGTCGAGGTTCTCTGTCGTGTGTACGGGGCTTGAGAGGTAACCTCCCTTCAGACGGAGATTTTAAGAGCAATCCCAGGAAAAAATGGGGAACCCTGTGCAAAAAGAAAAACAAGTAATAAAGCAATGTAATGGAAAAAAGTGAATACAAAGTGGCGCTAACATTTTTTAATTTCCGTATATACTTGACCCGAATAAAAGCAGAAGCACCTAATTTTACCACCAAAAAACTGGGAAAACATATTAGCTTGAGTATGAGTCTAGGGTGTCCATCTGCATGCCTCACTGTGTCTCACTTTGCCTCACTGTGTCCATGCCTAACTGTGTCCATGCCTCGCTGTGTTCATGCCTCACTGTGTCCATGTGCATGCCTCACCACAGCAGAGATCAAAAAATTACACAAACCACGTAAGACCAACCAACAATCTCATCAACTTAGTGAGGCCTTGAATAAACTTAAAGAATGTCATCTGCTCACTATTAAGCCCTCTGATAAAGGGGGCAACATTGTCATCCAGACCAATGACCAATACAGGTCCATGTGCCTAAAAATTCTTTCAAATAATGACTGGTATATACCGATCTCTAAATCTACTATTAGTAAATTTGAGATAGAGTTCTACGCTCTAGTAGATGGAGCATTCTCCCAGGGTGTAGTAAACCATGACACCTGGGAGTTCATTCGCACCAAATACCCCAAAACACCTACCTTCTATTGTCTACCCAAGGTCCACAAAGATCTGTTAGACCCCCCTGGGCGACCTATAGTGTCGGGCAATGGTGCTCTAACAGAGAATCTCAGTGTTTTTGTTGACTCACACCTCAAACCCTTTGTAGCACACCTGTCGTCATACATTAAGGACACTATCCATCTTTTGCAGAAGATTGAATGTCTCACGATCTCCCCGGGAGCATTATTGGTGGCCATTGATGTGGAAGCTCTTTATAGCTCCATTCCACACTGTTTAGGCTTAACTGCAATTAGAGATGCCATCTTCCCCCTTTTCTATACCGATCGAAGACTTGGTGAATTTATTATTATGGCCCTCGAATTTATACTTCACCACGGGGTCTTTTCCTTTGATGGCTCCCACTTCCTCCAGGTACAGGGGGTTGCGATGGGGACTTCTTGTGCCCCATCGTATGCCAACCTGTACCTGGGGGAGTGGGAAAGGGCCTTTCTTACTAGTACTCCTGTTCAACCTTTTATTCATCAAGTTACAACATGGCTTCGTTATATAGATGATGTCCTTATGATTTGGGAGGGGTCGATTGATGACCTCAATTCCTTTATGTCTATCATGAACTCCAACAAATTCAACTTGAAGTTCACGATGACACTTAGCAACACACAAATCACCTTCCTTGATGTAACCCTGTCAAAGAATCCAGATGGATCCCTATCTACAGGCCTATTCAGGAAACCAACAGCAGGCAATACAGTCCTACATGCCACCAGAGCCCACCCCGCTCCACTAATTAAATCAATACCTTACAGCCAATATTTGCGTTTGAAACGCAACTGCTCCTCCCAGGAAGTATTTCTACTGGAGGCAGCAGCCCTGAAGGAAAGACTTCGACTAAGAGGCTACTCCAACAAATGCCTCAAAAAATCGTTTCAATGGGCCAATGGACATTCTAGGCAGTTATTGCTAAGTCAACCTAAAAAATCTACCAATACGAATGACGGTATTAGAATAATTACTAAATATCACTCCCAACACCAAAAAATGAGAGAGATCTTCAAAAGATTTTGGCACCTTCTGTTGATCGATCCCAACGTAGGACCTTTCGTCTCCAAAGAGCCCGCGATCACATATCGTCGGGCCTGCTCTCTTGGAGACCAGCTGGTTACCAGCGAGTTTAAAGGGAGCTTCAGAAGTGATCCCTGCAAAAGAAAGGGTACCTACACATGTGGAGGATGCTCCATTTGTCGGTACATTGATATCGACCAGAGAATTACTCTACCCAATGGACGCCTATTTAGACCGAGACACTTTGCTAATTGCAAAACCCTCGGTGTGGTGTACCTACTGACCTGTCAATGCGGCATGTTTTATGTCGGTAAAACCAAACTGCCCTTTTTCAAAAGGGCCTCCCGACATCTACATGCCATGCGCACTGCTAATCCAGACCTACCATTGGGGCGCCATATTTTGTTATCACATGGTGGAATCTTTCCTGGGGTGAAATTCCTGATTCTTGACAGGGTTCATCCCAACCCCAGAGGTGGAGACTGGAATAAAACCCTACTACAGCATGAGACCCGCTGGATTGCTGACCTTGGGGCCAATCTTCCCCGGGGCTTAACGAACAGATAAGCTTCAGGCCCTTCTTGGAGGGTTTCTCCTCGGGTGGTTGGGAGGGGGATTGAGGGACGTCCCTGGTCTGTTGTTTTCTGTATGATTCAATTGTTTTATATATTATATTTTGTTGTCCTTTGCTAATGTGTAATGTGGATTACATTGTACTGCATATATATATATATAATTTTTTATGTTGTATTTCTTGCATGGATCACAATGTTGTCTCTGCTTATTCCATCCCCTCTTACTAGCCCTTTGCCTGTGCATCTCATTTCCGGCATTTCATCCCTGGCGTGGATTTGATCACCGGTTTTTCTGTGTTCACTTGGCCCGGCGCACCCAAGCTGCCCCATCTTTGTATGGTGACGGCTTACCTTGGACCCGGCCGTCGCACACTTCTCACAGTGCAGACAGCTGTTGGGTCCACACCTGCGTCGTTAAAGTGATATGAATTGGCATATTATCTGTCTCTTTCATTTCCTTTTGGACCTCACTGTCGGCCCTTTATCTTTATTTAGATATGTGGGATTTTGTATATAAATACATATCTTTTACATACACATTCCTTGTATAGATGTTTTTTTCTACACTTGGTAGCCCTCTTTGGAGTGCTCGTTCATAGATATATTAGTATCAGCCCAGGTCCCTTGATCTCCTCTTTTTCTTTATGAAAATTATTAGACCTATAATTTTCAATGTTAGTGTGGACACCAATGACCCCTTTACTGTGTGGTCCATACGGGGATCTGGGTCCCCGGTAGGTGGTCCCCGTGTTTGCCCCGCCCGCCGCACGGGTGGTCGGCGTGGTGATCCGTTGGCGTGTTGCCGCGCTGACTCCCTGCTTGGCGGCGGAGCTCAAGCGGCTCTTTACTTCCGCCCTTACCCTATGCCCTCTTGCCGACGCGGCCCGCGTCATTACTACAGTTCCATTTTTGGACTTCCGGGCGGCGGCGCTTACTCACCTCACTTCCGCCCTTACTTCATGCCCTGACACGGCGCGGCATGCGTCATGCGAGGACAGGACTGCCTATCGACATCCGTTTCCGCTCGCATTCCGTGTTTGTCTATGACGCGATCAGCGTCACTACAACCATCCTCTGCTAACCTATTGGGTGACGCCACGTCATCATATTACGCCCACTCTTCACACCCGCCCACCTCCTTTATCCTATTTAAACACCCTCTGCCTTCTTAGCAGCCTGACATGGCAGAATGCTGCGATGCCGCGCTTGTTTACATCTACATGTAAGTACTTTGATCTGGGTCTACAAATGGTGTTTTTCTGAACCTAACCTCGATTACTCTCACTGACTAATTTATATGTTATTACATACAGATTGTCAGTGATCTCATCTGCCTACAACTGAACAGATGCTACCACATCGATACTTTCCAACAATTTGGGTATGTGCTTTCTGATATGCCTTTTCTTTTGGTGTTTTCAGTTAACTCCAACTAGACACTTTAATTATAGTATATATACATTTAGACATCCTCTTATGTACACTGTCATTTACTTTTAGGATAGTATACATTTTGCGACAGTTTTCTTGGTCCTAATATGGCCGTATAAAGCACAGTATCCCGGTTTTCCTATTTCCACTCCATCTTGGAAATCTCCACGCCATGGTTGATATATGCCTCGAATGACCTGCAATTTTAAACTATCTTGACTGGTATGTGTTTGATTTACTGCACCTATATATGTATTTTGCCTCTGGTTATGCTTTATTAGTTTCTCATAGTGTTTTCTTTGAACAAATTTACCAGATCTCACATAGTTCTCGGCCCCTGAAGAAGGGAAAACCCGAAACGCGTTGGGCCTGGTACTTATCCTGTGGATCATTCAAATTGTATATTTATTTGTTCTTTTTATATTTATGTGTCTCTGGACACTTTGTTATTTATTAATAAAACTTTATAACTTTGTATAAAACATTTAAAATTGCTTTGTTGCCTTTAAAGCCCCACTTCGGGGGAAACCTCGAATTTTTCTGTGCATGCCTCACTGTGTCCATGCCTCACTGTGTCCATGCCTCACTGTGTTCATGTGCATGCCTCACTGTGCCCATGCCTCACTGTGCCCATGCCTCACTGTGTCCATGACTCACTGTGTTCATGTGCATGCCTCACTGTGCCCATGCCTCACTGTGTCCATGACTCATTGTGTCCATGTGCATGCCTCATTGTGTTCATGCCTCACTGTGTCCATGCCTCACTGTGCCCATGCCTCCCTGTGTTCATGCCTCACTGTGTCCATGTGCATGCCTCACTGTGCACATGCCTCACTGTGTCCATGTGCATACCTCATTGTGTTCATGCCTCACTGTGCCCATGCCTCACTGTGTGCATGCCTCACTGTGTCCATGCCTCACTGTGTTCATGTGCATGCCTCACTGTGCCCATGCCTCACTGTGTCCATGTGCATGCCTCACTGTGCCAATGCCTCACTGTGTTCATGAGCATGCCTCACTGTGCCCATACCTCACGGTGTCCATGTGCATGCCTCATTGTGTTCATGCCTCACTGTGCCCATGCCTCACTGTGTCCATGGCTCACTGTGTTCATGTGCATGCCTCACTGTGCCCATGCCTCACTGTGCCCATGCCTCACTGTGTCCATGTGCATGCCTCACTGTGCCAATGCCTCACTGTGTTCATGTGCATGCCTCACTGTGCCCATGCCTTACTGTGCAAATGCCTCACTGTGCCCATGCCTCACTGTGTCCATGCCTCACTGTGCCCATGCCTCACTGTGTCCATGCCTCACTGTGCCCATGCCACCTCACTGTGCCCATGCCTCACTGTGCCCATGACTAGACTTACGTTTAACATGGGAGTCTATGGAAGGGGTGCCTGGCTTTGAAAAATTGGTGCTCCCCATCCATAGGTCCCCCAGACAACAAACTTTGCACACTTGTAGAGGAGAACTGGGGCTACATGTGTTTCAAGTCCAGGGGACCTATGGCTGGCCGCTACTGGGTCGCCAAATTTAAAGGAGAATTTAACGTTTAACATGGGAGTCTATAGAAGGTATTTGAAAAATCAGTGCTCCCCGGCCAAAGGTCTCCTGTATAACAAACTTTGCACAAGTGTAGAGGAAGAGTGGGGCTATATGTGGGCTATTTGGGGTCCAGAGGGGCTACGGCTGGTCAGTACCGGGTCCCCAAAGTCTGGGAGATCAGGTGAAAAAAGGTGACTTGTGTATAAGCCGAGGGGGGCATTGTCAGCACACAACAATGTGCTGAAAAACTCGGCTTATAATCGAGTGTATACGGTACATATATTTTTGTTATTGAATATATTTTCCACCCATTGGATTCACATTGTTTTTTTGTTTTTTTTTTAATTTTAATTTATTTCATTGAGTGCACTGTACCCCTTTTCCTGATGAAAGGACACCTAAAGAGCCAAAAAACACATTTGTGGTTGTTTTTAACCTGTTTTTATGATTGATAAATACCAATTCACTTGGAAGCACCTTTTTATTTAATGCGTTCCTCTGCTGGCCAGTGGCCACACAGTAAAGCAGCCAACGCTTTATCCCCTCTTAGTGACAGGAGGCTCCATGCCATGTTGCTGTTAAGATAATGTACTGCTCTTGAAAAAGAGGTTAATAGATTCCACTGCTGCACATCCTCTAGGTGTTTAATTGTTTGCCCTTAAAAGGGTTGTAAAGGTAAATGTTTTTTTACCTTAATGCATCCTATGATGTGGCTATGGCCGTCGCTGTATCACGGGAGCGCGCTCGCAAAAGCTTTCCACCATGCGAGCTCCCTCGCATGAAGATGGAAAGCTTTTGCGAGGTGGAGCCCAGACAGCCGCCGAGGGACCCCAGAAGACAGCTTTCTGGGCCACTCTGTGAAAAACGAACTGCACAGTGGAGGTAAGTATAACATGTTTGTTGTTTTTTTTTTTTTTAAATCCTGACTTTAGTGTCGCTTTAAGCTCTAAAACTTCCTCTTTATAGAATTTATTGGGGGGGGGGGTGGAGACAGGGTTTGTTGATGGCACCACAGAGGGAGATGGAGGCAGATGGAGATTGGAAGCAGGGGGAGATTGGAGGCAGGGGGTGATTGGAGGCAGGGGGTGTTGGTGGCACCGCAGAGGGTGGGGAATGGAGACAGGGGTTGTTGGTGGAACCGCAGAGGGAGATGGAGGCAGGGGGCAATGGAGGCAGGGGGAGATTGGAGGCAGGGGGTGTTGGTGGCACCACAAAGGGTGGGGGATGGAGACAAGGGTTGTTGGTGGCACCGCAGAGGGAGATGGAGGCAGATGGAGATTGGAGGCAGGGGGAGATTGGAGGCAGGGGGAGATTGGAGGCAGGGGTTGTTGGTGGCACAGCAGAGGGAGATGGAGGCAGAGGGAGATTGGAGGCAGGGGTTGTTGGTGGCACAGCAGAGGGAGATGGAGGCAGAGGGAGATTGGAGGCAGGGGTTGTTGGTGGCACAGCAGAGGGAGATGGAGGCAGAGGGAGATTGGAGGCAGGGGTTGTTGGTGGCACAGCAGAGGGAGATGGAGGCAGAGGGCAATTAAGACAGGGGGAGATTGGAGGCAGGGGGAGATTGGAGGCAGGGGGTGTTGGTGGCACCACAGAGGGGGACAGTGGCACCACAGAGGGTGGGGGGGTGGAGACAGGGGTTGTTGGTGGCACCGCAGAGAGGGATGGAGGCAGGTGACAATTGAGGCAGGGTGTGGTTAGAGGTAGGGGTCCTGGGGGAGATTGGAGGCAAAGGGAAATTGTGGCACAGCAGAGGGGGGTGAAGGAAGGGGGTGTTGGTGGCAGAGGGGGATAGAGGCAGAGAGTGATGTGACTGAATAAATTGCCGTTATTATATTGAAAATAACGAAAATATGTTTTTTTTTTACCTTAATATTGCATTGCTATTTGCCTAGCGTACTTGTTTTATAGCCTAAATACTGACATTTTCGGTTGCTGGCAGAGAGCATTCGGATCCATTTTGGAAGAGAGGAAAGGTATATAGGCTCGGTGTATGATCGATAGGAAATCTTATACTGTACAGTTGTGGCCAAAAGTTTTGAGAATGACACAAATATTAATTTTCACAAAGTCCGCTGCTTCCGTGTTTTTGATGGCAATTTACATATACTCCAGAATGTTATGAAGAGTGATCAGATGAATTGCAATTAATTGCAAAGTCCCTCTTTGCCATTAAAATTAACTTAATCCCATAACAAAAACATTTCCACTGCATTTGTGAAAGAAGGATTCAGGGCGCCCAATTCCAGCAAGTGCCAGGACCATCTCCACTGCGATTCAGCTGCGGGGTCAGGGCACCACCAGTGCAGAGCTTGCTCAGGAATGGCAGCAGGCAGGTGTGAGTGCATCGGCAGGGCGAAGACTTTTGGAGGATGGCCTGGTTTCAAGAAGGGCAACAAAGAAGCCCCTTGTCTCCAGGAAAAAACATCAGGGACAGACTGATCTACTGAAAAAGGTTCAGGGATTGGACTGCTGATGACTGAGGTAAAGTAATTTTCTCTGATGAATCCCTTTTCCAATTGTTTGGGGCATCTTGAAAAACCCTTTTCCGGAGAAGAAAAGGTGAGCACTACCACCAGTCATATGTCATGCCAACAGGAAAGCATCCTGAGACCATTCATGTGTGGGGGGGCTTCTCAGCCAAGGGAGTGGGGGGCTCACTCACAGATTTTCCCAAGAACACCGCCATGAATAAAGAATGGGACAAAAATATCCTCCGAGAGCAACTTCTCCCAACCATCCAAGAACAGTCTGGTGAGGAACAATGCCTTTTTCAGCATGATGGAGCTCCTCACCATAAGGCTAAAGAAATAACTAAGTGACTTGGGGAACAAAACATCAAATTTTGGGTCCATGGCCAGGAAACTCTCCAGACTTCAATCCCATTGAGAACTTGTGGTCAATCCTTAAGAGGCGGGTGAACAACAAAAAAACACAAATTCTGACAAACTCCAAGCATTGATTCTGCAAGAATGGGGGGGGGGGGCTGCCATCAGTCAGGGTGTGGCCCACAAGTTGATTGCCCGCATGCCAGGGTGAATATTGACTCATTGCATGAACTTAAAGGGGTTGTAAAGGTAAAAGTTTTTTTACCGTAATGCATTATATGCATTAAGGTAAAAAAACATCTGACAGCATCGCCAACCCCCCCCCCCCAGCCCCCGTTTTACTTACCGGATTGCGTGTTTGTCATCCTCTTCGGTTCCCAGCCTGGCCGTTGATTGGCTAGGCTGGGCCGTTGATAGCAGCGTAGCCATTGGCTGGCGCTGCTGTCAATCACATCGGATGATGCGGCGCTCCAAGGGGCGGAGCCGAGTGATACAGTTGGCAGCTATGGCCACCACTGTATCACGGGAGCTCGCTCGCAAAAGCTTTCCACCATGCTCGCTCGCATGAAGGTAGAAAGCTTTTGCAAGGAAGAGCCAAGACAGCCGCCGTGGGACCCCAGAAGACAGCGTTCGGGGACACTCTGTGCAAAACGAGCTGCACAGTGGAGGTAAGTATAACATGTTTGTTATTTTAAGAAAAAAAAAAATCTGACTTTAGTGTTCCTTTAATGTAATTGTCAATAAAAGCCTTTGACACTTCTGGAATGCTTGGAATTAAACTTCAGTATATTATAGTAACATCTAACAAAAATATCCAAAAACACTGAAGGAGCAGACTTTGTGAAAATATTATATTTGTGCCATTCTCAAAACTTTTGGCCACAGCTATACATTGTGACATTAAAAAAAAAATGTATTTACATCCCCTTTAAAGTATTGGCATTGATAAATGATCTGGTTTCTGGGTAAGTGCCGCTTCCCCTCCCCAGAGAATCTCTATGGTCTCCTTGGCTTGTAGTGTAATGTAACAAAATCGGGGCCAAGGCTTGCTGCCAAACCAGCTGCTGATAACGCCGGTGCATGCAATCACACTGGAAAACAAAACATTAACCACTTGCTTACTGGGCACGTATACCCCCTTCCTGACCAGGTGAAATTTCAGCTTCCGGCACAGCGTCGCTTTAACTGACAATTGCGCAGTCGTGCGACGTGGCTCCAGAACAAAATTGACGTCCTTTTTTCTTTTAGTGGTATTTGATCACCTCTCTGCGATTTTTATTTTTTGCGCTATAAACAAAAAAAGAGCCACAATTTTGAAAAAAAATATATATTATTTTTTACTTGTTGCTATAATAAATAGCCAAAAAAAAAACAAAAAAAAAACATTTTGTTTTCTCAGTCTAGGCCGACACGTATTCTTCTACATATTTTTGGTAAAAAAAAAATCGCAATAAGCGGCTGGTTTGCGCAAAAGTTATAGTGCCTACAAAATAGGGGACAGAATTATTATTTTGTATTATTTTTTTTACTAGTAATGGCGGCGATCTGCGACTTTTATTGGGACTGTGACATTATGGCGGACACATCGGACACTTTTGACACATTTTTGGCGCCATTCACATTTATACTGCGATCAGTGCTATAAATATGCACTAGTTACTGTATAAATGTGACTGTCATTGAAGGGGTTAACACTAGGGGGTGAGGGAGGGGTTAAATGTGTACCCTGCATAGTGTTCTAACTGTGGGGGAGGGGGACTGACTGGGGGAGATGATCGATCTGTGTCCCTATGTACAAGGGACACAGATCGGTCTCCTCTCTCCCTGACAGGACGCTGTCTCTGTGTGAGCCGGCAATGAGAGATGTAAACCTATGAGATCATCTCTCATTGCGATTGGCTATTTACTGTGATTGGCTATTTACCGCAATCTGTGATTGGCTGTGTCCAAGGGAAACGGCCAGCACAGAAGTTCCCCGATGCGCGCTCGGGAGCGCACGCGGGGAACGAGGAAAGGGGCGACCGTCAAAAGACCGCGTCCCAGAGAATTAGAGCCACCCTGCGGTCGTACATAGGGAAGTGGTTAAATACCAGTTTACTTCTAGTTTATTCACATTGTTGCCATTCAAGCCCTGATGACAGGGGTGCTCTTGAACCCCCAAAAAGCTATGCCTACATTTTGGATCATCCCCCCGAATTTACAGGGATAAAGTTGTATCTGGACCTTTTGGCATTGGTGTGGCACTTCAATTTCCATTTTGTTACTAAACAGCATTCAAATGTTTTTCCCAAATTTAGATTTACAAACTATAGCACAATATAACACACACTTTGTGTGATTGACTTTTTGTTTGTTTATGTGCTTGTTTTTCTCCATATACACATTCCACAGGAGGAGGCTCCTTTTTATCATAATTGGCCTCCAGAGATGTAATATCATTCTGTAGCTCTATTCCAATTCCCTGCGGCTCAATAATGACACATCATAAACTATAAAATATGACGGCTGATCTATAATTCTCAATAAATGACAGCTGACATCAGAACTCTCTTCCATGGGTTTGTGTGCTTATATCCTGTGCTATGAGGTGGGAAGGTTATGCATGAGCCAGAGCTAGACCCAAGAAAAGGCCTATCACCGTCACCGTCATGGTAGGTGCCTAGCGGGCATTGTTATTCTACAAAGTTGCACTGCTTTTAATAAGAGAGAGAGAAAGATACGATCATTTATATGCATAGTAATCATTTTAGGGAAGGCAACATTTTAAAAATAATTTTAATATTATGTTTAAAAAAATTGCCATAGGTTTTAGAATATTTTGTAGGCACTTGCTTTTGACCACTTATATCTAACATATAAGAAACATCCGATTGCGTCTCAAACTTGGAGAGTGGACAGAACAATGCAATATAGAACCATTTATCCAACTGTCCATCCAGAGCCTCTGGTTTATAGACCGGATACATCTTAAATATAGAAACATTTATCCAACTGTCCATCTGGAGCCTCTGGTTTATAGACCGGATAAATCCTAAATATAGAGCCATTTATCCAACTGTCCATCCAGAGCCTCTGGTTTATAGTCCAGATTTATCCTAAATATAGAACCATTTATCCAACTGTCCATCCAGAGACTCTGGTTTATAGACCGGATACATCCTAAATATAGAATCATTTATCCAACTGTCCATCTGGAGCCTCTGGTTTATAGACCGGATAAATCCTAAATATAGAGCCATTTATCCAACTGTCCATCCAGAGCCTCTGGTTTAAAGACCCGATACATCCTAAACAAAGAGCCATTTTTCCAACTGTCCATCCAGAGCCTCTGGTTTATAGTCCAGTTTTATCCTAAATGTAGAGTCATTTATCCAACTGTCCATCCAGAGCCTCTGGTTTATAGACTAGATCAGTGATGGCGAACCTTGGCACCCCAGATGTTTTGGAACTACATTTCCCATAATGCTCATGCACTCTACAGTGTAGTTTAGCATCATGGGGAATGTAGTTCCAAAACAACTGGAGTGCCAAGGTTAACTATCTATATGGACTAGATACATCCTAAATATAGAACCATTTATCCAACTGTCCATCCAGAGCCTCTGGTTTATAGTCCATATTTATCCTAAATGTAGTGTTATTTATTCAACTGTCCATCCAGAGCCTCTGGTCTATAGACCAGATACATTCTAAATATAGAGCCATTTATTCAAATGTACAACCAGGGCCTCTGGTCTATAGACTAAATACATCCGAAATATAGAGCCATTTATCCAACTGTCCATCCAGAGCCTCTGGTTTATAGGCCAGATACATCCTAAATATAGAGCCATTTATCCAACTGTCCATCCAGAACCTCTGGTTTATAGGCCAGATACATCCTAAATATAGAGCCATTTATCCAACTGTCCATCCAGAGCCTCTGGTTTATAGGCCAGATACATTCTAAATATAGAGGCACTTAACCAACACCCAGAGCCTCTGGTTTATATACTAAATACATCCCAAATATAGAGGCATTTCTTCAACTCTACACCCAGAGCCTCTGGTTTATAGATTGTATTCCAACAAAATGTGCGTAAAGCGGATACACGCATGCACGCACGCACTTCCGGTCTGGCCAGCTGACCCGCTTTTGGAACGCACGCCGTCCCATATGTCTGGCGGCCTTAATATTACTGGTGAATGTGCTGCGTTTTATTAGTTTTTTTTTTTTTTTTAACCATCTGGTTTGTTTTTTAATTATCCACTCCATGTCATATACTCTTTGTTGTATATTATTCATGGTCTAGTGATTGGCTGTATATTACTTTTCTGCACTCCCCGCCTTATGGGTGGCAGTGCAAATAAAACACATATATTTTTATTCTACTATGCTATGGAAGCCTGTCTTTTTTTCTGGAGGACCTTGGATTACTAGGATATTGTCTCACTATGAGAACTGGAGACCTAGCACTGAGTGAGAGCTGACGGGAGGATAGGACCACCACAGCGTACATCTTTATGCACTTTACCCCTGCAGGGGTGATTGTTTCTGGTGAGTGGGGACCCAGGTGGGGGAGCACCGGAGCCACAGCGGAAACACATACTGCATAATTGTTCACTTTTCACCACGGATTGTTGCACCTAGAGAGATTTTCTTATTGGAGCACAGACGTCTCCCATGAACTGCATACTATTTTTGTTTTTTGTTATCTATTATTTTTTTTTTTTTAATGGACTTAATGTGTTTTCTTTGCTTTTGATTTTCACCATATTATTTTGATGTATACTACACTTGATGTTGTTATTTAATTTGGTCACTGTGCTGCTAACACTTACATCACTATTAGTGATGTTGATTCCAAGATATTTTGTATAATATTGTTCACATATTACCCGGCAGGATGATGCCATCACACACATTGTGGTCTAATGTCTATTAAGATTACTAGCAGGTTTACCATTATCTGACACATATACTTTGGTAGTGGTTTATCACTCATCGCCTTTGGCAGCCTACCACCACTCTAGGCGCACAGGTTTGACATTGGCTTACTATACCGTTGTGAGTTCTTATATCACTGTTTATTGATTTACTATTTGTTCACATATTTAGGGCAGATATAGCACCACACCTCCCTCACATTGCCCTTAGCATATGGTCAGTTCATATATGACACACGACTGTGGCATCTAGTGAGGTCCCTCCTTATTTCCTCTCACCCGAGGCTGGGAGCAGGAGCCTTGGACCCTATTTCTCTATAGCTCATAGGATATTATAGACAGCGCCACCACCCTTACACCTTAACGTTCACATACTATATATAAAGTAGGGATGAGCTTTGAGTTCAAGTAGAATTCATGTTCGACTCGAACATTGCCTGTTCGCCGAACAGCAAACTATTTTGGGGTGTTCGCGGCAAGTTCGTGTGAACTTTAGAACCCTCATAAAGTCTATGGGTCAGATTCTCAAAAATGGCGTATCTGGCGGCGTAGCGTATCGTATCGCATTTACACTATGTATACGCAAATTACTGGCGCAAGTGCCGTATTCTCAAAGCACTTGCTCCGTAATTTTCGGCGGCGTAGCGTAAATGCGGCGTCGTAAGGCCGCGTAATTAAAATACTGAAGGAGGGGACGTGCTGTATTTAAATTAAGCGCGCCCCCGCGTCAAACGAAGTGCGCATGCGCCGGCCGGGGAAAAAGCCCAGTGCGCATGATCCAGCTCACGTCGGAAAGTGTCGTTGAAACCGACGTCAAAACGATGTGATCGTCACTTACGCAATTCCCTATTCGCGAACGACTTAGTAAAACGATGTAACCGTCGGAAAAAGACGACGCTGATCCGACGCCATACGTAACATGGCAACGACGGCACTTCGGAAACATACCCCTCATATAGCAGGGGTAACCTTACGCGTACGCAACCTACGTAAACTACGTCACCGCGTCGAAAAAACGTTCGGGAATCGGCGTATTAGGCTCATTTGCATAGGCAAATGAGAAAACAACGTAAAGGCCACCTAGCGGCCGGCATTGTCATTACATCTAAGATCCGACGGTGTAATTGCTTTACACCTGTCAGATCTTTAGTGTATCTATGCGTAAGTGATTCGAAGAATCACTCGCATAGATACCCATTGAAAAAAACTGCGATACGACGGTGTATCTGAGATACACCGTCGTATCTCAGCTGAGAATCTGGCCCTATGGGACTCGAATGTTTGAAATCTAAAGTGCTCATTTTAAAGGCTAATATGCAAGTTATTGTAATAAAAAGTGTTTGGGGACCTGGATCCTGCCCCAGGGGACATGTACAGTATCAATGCAAAAAAAAGTTTTAAAAACTGCAGTTTTTATTGGCAGCAGTGATTTTAATAATTCCTTTAAGTGAAACAATAAAAGTGAAATATTCCTTTAAATTTCGTACCTGGGGGGGGGTGTGTATAGTATGCCTGTAAAGTAGCGCTTGTTTCCCGTGCTTAGAACTGTCCCTGCACAAAGTGTAATCTCTGAAGTAAAAAAAGTAATTTAAAATCACTCGCGGCTATAATGAATTGTCGGCTCCCGGCAATACATAGAAAAGTCATTCATAAAAATAAAAAAACGTCTGGGGGTCCGTGGCATTTTTTTTTAATTTGGGGTGGAGTTCCTCTTAAAATCCATACCAGACCTGAAGTGTCTGGAATGGATATTTGGGGGGAACCCCACATCATTTTTTTTAATTTGACGCAGGGTTCCCCTTAATATCCATACCAGACCCTAAGGTGAGTGATTTTAAGTGACTTTTTTCCTTCAGAAATTACATTTTGTGCAGGGACAGTTCTAAGCACTGGAAACAAGTGCTACTTTACAGGCATACTATACACCCCCCTAGGTACGAAATTTAAAGGAATATTTAAATTTTATTGTTTCACTTTAAGCATTATTAAAATCACTGCTCCCGAAAAAAACAGATGTTTTTTAAAACTTTTTTTGCATTGATACATGTCCCCTGGGGCAGGATCCAGGTCCACAAACACTCCCCTGGTGCAGGACCCGGGTCTCCAAACCCTTTTTAGGACAATAACTTGCATATTAGCCCTTAAAATTAGTACTTTAGATTTCAAACGTTCGAATCCCATAGACTTTAACAGGGTTCTAAAGTTCACACAAACTTTTGGTCTGTTTGCAGGTTCTGGTTGCGAACCAAACCCAGGGGTGTTCGCTCATCCCTAATATAGAGTCACTTATCTAACTGTCCATCCAGAGCCTCTGGTTTATAGACCAGATACATCCCAAATATAGAACCATTTATCCATCTGTCCATCCAGAGCCCCTGGTTTATAGACCAGATATATCCTAAATGTAGAACCATTTATCCAACTGTCCATCCAAAGCCTCTGGTTTATAGACCAGATACATCCTAAATATAGAACCATTTATCCAACTGTCCATTCAGAGCCTTGGGTTTATAGGCCAGATGCACTTATTTATTTGACTTTACATGCAATTTAGCCATTTATTTGACTTTACATGCAAATTTAGGTAAAAATAAAAAAGAATTACAGAGCTCACAAAAAGCAAATCAAATTGACATGTAAAAAACGTCCATATAAAGGGCCAGATTCTCATAGATTTGCCCTGGTGTAGCGTAAGCCATTTACACTACGCCGCCGCAACTTAACAGAGCAAGTGCCGTATTCTCCAAGCACTTGCTCCTTAGTTTGCAGAGGCGTAGTGTAAATGGCCCAGCGTAAGGCTGCGTAATTCAAAGGGGGCGGCTTGTATTTAAATTAAGGGCGCCCCCGCATCGATCGAACTGCGCATGCGCCGGCCGGGGAAAAAGCCCAGTGTGCATGCTCCAGCTCACGTTGGAAAGCATCGTTGAAATCGACGTCATAATGACGTGATCGTCACTTACGCAATGCCCTATTCGCGAACGACTTAGTAAAACGACGTAACCGACGGAAAAAGCCGACGCTGACCCGACGCCATACTTAACATGGCATACGACGGCACCCGACAGCATCCGACGGTACTGCGTAAGGTTACTCCACATATTAGCAGGGGTAACCTTACGCGGACGAAAACGACGTAAGCGACGACGGGGCGGCGTAAAAGCGTTCGGGAATCGGTGTATTAGCCTCATTTGCATAGGCAAATGAGAAAACAACGTAAAGGCCACCTAGTGGCCGGAGTTGTCATTACATCTACGATCCGCAAGTGTAATTGTATTACACTTGTCGGATCTTCACCCATATCTATGCCAAAGTGATTCTAGGAATCACTCGCATAGATACCCAGGGAAAAAAACGGCGATACGACGGGGTATCTGAGATACCCCGTCGTAGCGCCTCTAAAAATCTGGCCCAAATTGTGCAGATGTACTCCAAGCAATAAAGAACAGTAGTGCTCCAAATTTCAAGGTGCATCACACACCCCTCCTGTGTCCCCACTCACCAAAAGAATGGACCCCTGGCTTTCCAGTCCTGGAGTTTTGCATTGGCCATGAATGGCTAATTACAGGAGGATCCTCGAAAATTCTTCTCTAATCGTGATGATAATTGCCCCCAAAAAAAACAGATAGAACATGCTTTATTGCGCAACTTGGAGAGGTACTTACAGGCTGAGAAAATGAATATTGCATGCAGTATTGCAGTAAAAACAACCAGGAGACGCCACATGCAGTTTGCGTTCCACGGAAACCAGAAGTGATGTTGTTTACACGCAAGCATCGGAAATTACGTCCACGTGTTTCGCCCTCCCACAAGGCACCATCAAGGACCTCCTCCTTATCCACTCATGATTGTCGCAATTGGAGATGAATTTTGGAGAATCCTCCTGTGGTTAGCCATTCATGGCCTGATTGACTCCTAGACTGAAAAGCCAGGGGTCCATTCTTTTGGTGAGTGGGGACACAGGAGGGGTGTGTGATGCACCTTGAGGTTTGGAGCACTATTGCACTTTATTGCTTGGAGCACATCTACACAATTTATATGGAAGTTTTGTCAATTTGATTTGCTTTTTGTGATCGCTGTTATTTCTTTTTATTTGTCAAGTGTCAGCACTTTGCGTAGAGCAGCTGCAACCACATATTTTATATTCGCTCCTAGCGCGAGTTAATATATTTACACCTATATACATCCAAATTTTACCTATGTTTACCTATGGGGAAAACCTGCAGTGGAGTATACACATGGCCGGGTTTCCCGACCAGAGCTCTCATGGTAGTTTTCCTGCTGGGAAACCCGTCTGTGTGTAGGGCGGGAAAAGCTACCAAGCAGGTTTTCCCGGCAAAATTCGCTGGGAAAACCGATCGTGTGTACAAGGCATACAACTTGAAGCTAGTTCTCACACAACCTACAGGCATACCCCGCTTTACGTTAACATTTGCGAGTACGGACATACCCGCGAGTGTACGTAAAGTGCCTTACAAGTACAAATATTCCCCCGCAATGCACCTGCACTAGACGGAACTAAAGCCCTGAGCACATAACCTGCCTTTTTACAGTGTGCTCTTCCTGTATCCTGGCCGCCTCCCCACCTCTGGTGACATCACATCCACTCAGTGGTTCTTCCGGCTTCCCTGGCCTCTCCACAGCACTGTCCTCTGTGCACAGAGCGATGTTCGGGGGATGGATTGGAGCGGCCCCCTTGCATCAGATGAGCTTTTTAACATGTGAGTGTTCCCCTGACACCCCCACTACAGCCCCTGACGCCCCCACTACAGCCCCTGACTCCCCCACTACAGCCCCTGACGCCCCCACTACAGCCCCTGACTCCCCCACTACAGCCCCTGATGCCCCCACTACAGCCCCTGACGCCCCCACTACAGCCCCTGATGCCCTGCTACAGCCTAAAAGTGAAAAAAGATATTGTTTCACTGTAAGTAAATTTTCGTTTTATATACTGTACATGCTCTGGTCCGAATGTGTACTTAAAAGTGGGGTATGCCTGTACTTATTTGTCTATCATCATTAATAGATTGTTCATTCTGTGTATATTTACTGCCTATAATATCTTCCCCCAGGCCACATGTGCTCAGAACGAAACAAAGGTGACAGAGATATTTCTTGTGGGGTTCGGGAATCTCCCACACATAAAAAAATATATTTTTGTTTTGCTCCTCATCGCTTATCTGGCCACAGTAACAGGAAACATGATAATTATAACCTTGATATCTACCAGTTCGAAGCTCCATTCTCCCATGTACTTTTTTCTTAGCAACCTATCTGCCTGTGAAATATTGAATACCACCACGATCATTCCTATCATGCTGTACATTTCATGGATGAATGGAGGTTTCATGACGTTCTATGGCTGTATCATCCAATACTACCTAGGATCTGCCACAGGTAGTATAGAATGTCTTCTCTTAACTGTTATGGCATACGACAGACATTTGGCCATTTGCAACCCTCTGAGATACTCTTCCATCATGAACATCAACACTTGCAACCATCTGGCGGCTTGGGCTTGGGTGGCTGGATTTACAGTGATGGTCACGTTGGTAATTACGATCTGCCACCTACAGTTCTGTGGTTTAAATACTATTGACCACCTCTTTTGTGATCTAGCTCCACTTCTACAGCTGTCTACTTCAGACACATCACTGGTAGAGATGGAAATTCTCTTCATAATCATATTTCTGAACATCATCCCATTTGTCTTGATCATTGTGAGCTATATTTCCATATTTTCCACCATCCTGAAAATGTCCACACGTTCCAGAAGACAAAAAGCTTTTTCCACGTGCAGTTCACATCTGGCTTCCGTTTTCTTGTTCTGTGGATCGATATGTGTTACTTATATGGTTCCTTCACAACACAATGAGTTACACAAGTTTTTGCCTCTGTCCTACACTGTTTTGACTCCTCTTTTGAATCCAATTATTTATAGCTTAAGGAATAAGGAAATGATAAATTGTTTTAGATATTATTTTGAACTCACTAATAAAAGTTAATAATCGCCTCTTATGCCCCGTACACACAAACAGATTTACTGTTGGAAAAAAATGAGATGGTTTTTGCTGTCTTGCATACACACGGTCACACCAAATTCGGACCGTCAAGAACTTGGTGACGTACAACACTACAACGAGCCAAGAAAAATGAAGTTCAATGCTTCCGAACATGCGTTGTATTGTTTCCGAAGCATGCGTGTTTTTTCCCCCCGACGGAATTCCATACAGACGAATGGATTTTCTCAAAAGAATTTTTTTCCATCTGAAAAATCGATAAACTGCTCTCTATCTAATGGCGCATACACACGGTCGGAATTTTTAGAAGGAAAAAAATCGGATGGTTTTTCCAACGGAATTCCACTTAAGCTGTCTTGCATACACACGGTCACACCAAATTCGGACCGTCAAGAACGCGGTGACGTACAACACTACATCGAGCCAAGAAAAATGAAGTTCAATGCTTCAAAAAATGCGTCAAATTGTTCCTGAAGCATGCATGTTTTTTTTTCCACTACGGAATTCCATACAGACGAACAGATTTTCTCGAAATATTTTTTTTCCATCTGAAAAATTGAGAAACTGCTCTCTATCTAATCCCGCGTACACACGGTTGGAATTTCTGAAGGAAAAAAAATCGGATGGTTTTTCCAACGGAATTCCGCTCAAGCTTGGCTTGCATACATACGGTCACACCAAATTCCGACCGTCAAGAATGCAGTGACGTACAACACCACGACGAGCCAAAAAAAATGAAGTTCAATGCTTCCAAGAAGGCATTGACTTGATTCAGAGCATGCATGTTTTTTTTTCCTGTTGAAACCTGCTCTCTATTTAAAGCGGTGGTTCACCCTAAAACTACTCTGTCCCATAGCATCCAGCATACTGGCGTCAGTGCCTGTATGCTGTTTTTTTTTTTTTTTAAATCGCTCTACTTACTGTTAAATGAAGAATTCTCTTTTCTCTCCACCGTGGGTGAATGGCGCGGCTATGTCGCGTCACACCTTCTGAAAATAGCCGATTTAGGACTCGGCGCTATATATGCCTGCAAACAGACCTAGGAGCTGACTGTGCAGGCGCCGTATATAGCCAAGTTCTATTTCGGCTTTTTTCAGAGGGCGTGACCCGCCATAGCCATAGAACTCGGCTATATACGGCGCCTGCGCAGTCAGCTCCTAGGTCTATGCGCAGGCGCCGTATAGTGCCGGAAAGAGCCGAGTCCTAAATCGGCTTTTTTCGGAAGGCGTGACGCGACATAGCCGCGCCATTCACCCGCTGTGCATAGAAAAGAAAATTCTTCATTTAACGTTAAGTAGAGGGATTAAAAAAAAAATACAGCATACTGGCGCTGACGCTATGGGATGCTATGGGACAGAGTATATGAAACCAGAAAAATCGCGCTAAAGCTGTAAATAAACAAATGTGGTATGTCAAACACCTACAAATTAAAAATATATATAAGAAAGTCCTGCATAATATACAGAAATGATATGTACAGGCTGGAACTTGAATTCAATGTTCAAAGTGGTTTCACACATAGAAATAATCCATCAATAAATTCAAAAGTTCAGATATTGGAAGACTCCCAGGTGATGATGATGAAAACAGACACTCCGGACAAGGTGCTACAGGAAAACCTCCACCACATATATATGTATGGCCTCTTACCAGATGAAGATAAAAAGACAGCATTCAGATATAAACATGTATCCTGGAAGGCTCTCAATTGCAGTCACCTGGATGTAGGCAATCTCCTCGTATACCCAAAGACCATAAAGCAGGAGACAACAAGGCTCACATAGTGTGAATCGTTCATTTAATGAATAAATAATAATAATAGTAATGCACTTACAAACGGTCTGTCGTTTAAAAGCATGAAAAAAATGCAGCCGGCCGGCTAGCAAACACAGCCTGTATCTTCCGGGTATGGATCGTATGCGCGGTGACGTCAGCACATCTCCTCCCTACGTTTCGTCACAAATGGGACGTGTTCACGGGATACAGGCGGCGTGCTGAATCACCGCATTTGTAGGCCTGACGTGGAGCGCAGCCTCGATGTGAGTGTAACCTAGCTCTCCGCCCGCCATATTGGAAACTGGAAACCAGCTTGTCGCATACGGCGGAAATTAATCTACCTTTATGCGATATTGTCAATCAATCTAAAAACTCAGCATCATCGCTGAACTATCAGGAGATAAGCTCAGCAATTGAATGCTAAATATACAAAAAACTTATAATTAAAGATAAAAATCTAGGAATAGAGAACCTAGCAATCCTTCCTTATACAGGAAAGTATAAGGTCTGTAGCCCAACTACCGCTAGATGGAGCTCACAACCAGCTTGCTTCTCACTCACAAACACTGTGTTAAAACAGAATATAAATAAAAAAAACAATAATGAATAATAAATAAATGAATACCAAATATTCTATTAATACAAAATGTATATATAAAAAGTATATGGAAATGTATATAAATAAAACAATACAATTTGTATTCTATACCAAAAATGTATATCAAAGATTCAAACCTCATAGTCTTTCATTCTCATCAAGATCTGAACAGAGGGCCCAACTCGTTTGAGATTTTTTCCCAAAATATCTCCATATGTTATTATGAATTGGCTATAAAGCAGTTTACATCTACTTCGATATTAAGCCCCAAAGGTGGGACAGAGTAGTTTTAGGGTGAACCCCCGCTTTAAGTCCGTCGGAAATTCTGACGGAAAAAGTCAGATGGTGCATACACATGGTCGGAATATCCGATGAAAAGCTCCCATCGGGCTTTTTCCATCGGAAATTCCGATCATGTGTACGTAGCATTAGAGTTTACGCCAGCACAAAACCTTCTTCATTTCTCTAGGATACCTAAACTACAGTATTACCAATCTGTTGCTATGCATATGAATAGTGCTGCTAGGCTTTGCATCCCAGTATGCTGGCTCCATGCTACATCCCCTCTCCCCAATGCCCTGTTCTTTTTCCTCCTCGTTTTTTTTTCTTTCTTTTTTTTTCTACCCCCCCTTTTCTTTTTTCTTTCACTCTTTCTGAACTTGCAAATGGTCCCCTCCCCACCTGTTTCTCACCTTTGGTTTTGGTTCAGACATAATGCCCCCTCTCTGGAATTTTCCATGTAGGGGCAGACTCTCTTATTCCTTCCCTCCTATGGCTCCCTTGGTGTCGTGGGTAAAGATTCTCAAAATTTGAGTTTGCAGGCAGAGATGGGGATTGTACTACTCCACATCCCCTCTCCCCAATACTATGTTCTTTTTTCCTCATCCCTCTTCTTTTTTTTTTTACTCCCCCCCCTTTTTTTTCCTATTTTTCTCTCCCCGTTTTCTCTCCCCAATGCCCTGTTCTTATTTCCTCTTCCCTCTTTTTTTTTCATAGTCCTCCTTTTTTTACTCTGTCTATCCCATTTTCCTCTCACTCTTTATGAACTCTCGAATCGTCCCCTCCCCACCAACAGTTACATAGTTAGTTAGGTTGAAAAAAGACACACGTCCATCCAGTTCAACCACAAAAAAATAAACAAACAAAATAAAAAACACAGTACAATCCCATATACCCAACTCCATACCCACAGTTGATCCAGAGGAAGGCAAAAAAAACAGCAGAGCATGATCCAATTTGCTACAAGAGGGGAAACAATTCCTTCCTGATCCCCCGAGAGGCAATCGGATTTACCCTGGATCAACTTTACCTACAAATCTTAGTACTCAGTTATATTATGTATATTTAGGAAAAAAAGCAACCCAGTCCTTTCTTAAAGCAATCTACTGAGCTGGCCAGAACCACGTCTAGAGGGAGTCTGTTCCACATTTTCACAGCTCTTACTGTGAAAAAACCTTTCCGTATTTGGAGATAAAATCTCTTCTCCTCTAGATGCAAAGAGTGCCCCCTTGTCCTCAGTGTTGACCGTAAAGTGAATAACTCAACACCAAGTTCACTATATGGAACTCTTATATATTTGTGCATGTTGATCATATCCCCTCTTATTCTCCTCTTCTCAAGAGTGAATAAATTCAGTTCTTCTAATCTTTCCTCATAGCTGAGCTCCTCCATGCCTCTTTTTCAGTTTGGTTGTCCTTCTCTGCACTAATTATTTTGTTTAAAACCTTTGGTTTTGGTTAAGAACAGTACGTTCTTAGCTTTGGTTTTGGTTCAGACAAAATTCCCCCTCACTAGAGTTTTCCATGTAGGGGTAAGCTCTCCTATACTTTCCCTCCAATGCCTGCCTCTGTGTCATGGGTATAGATTTCCAAGATTTAAGTCTGCAAGCGGAGATGGGGATGGCACTACTCCTCACCCCCTTTCCCCAATTTCCTCTTCTATTGTCCTCCACCCTCTTCTTTTATTTCCCTACCCCCTTTTTTTCATTTAGACAAAACTGAAAAAGTTTTCCATGTGGAGATGGGCCCTCCTTTCGCTGCCCTCCTATCGCTGCGCTCCTATCTCTACCCTTTTGTGACTCCCTTGGTGTCGTGGGAATAATGTTCCTTCATTAGAGTGTGCAGGTGGAGATGGGGATGGCAGATGGCCCTACTCAACATCCCCTTTCCCCAATGCCCTTTTCTTTTTTACATCTTCCTCTTTTTTTTACTATCCCCTCTTTTTTTTTCTGTTTTTCTCTCACTCCTAAACTCTTGAATCGTCCCCTCCCCACCTACTTCCTCACCTTTGTTTTCAGTTCAGACAAATTGCCCATTTACTGAAGTTTTCCATGTAAGGGCGGAGCATCTTATCCTTTTCCTCCTATGGCTCCTTCAGTGTCAGGGGTATATGGGTGTAGCGGAGGAAAGGCCTTGGGTCTCAGGGGACTTTGCTACTATTGTGTCTGTTTCTTTGTGTGTTGTTCACTCTGATTATTTTGTTCAAATCCTTTGGTTTTGGCTCAGACAATATGCCCCCTCACTGCAGTTTTCCATGTAGGGGTGAGCCCTTCTATCCATTTTCTCCTATGTCTCCCTTGGTGTCATGGGTATAGTTTCCCCCGATTTGAGTCTGCAGGCAGAGATGGGGATGGCAGATGGCACTACCTACCACCCCCTCTACCAAATGCCCCTTTTCTTTCCTCCTCCCTTTTTTTTTATACCCCTCCTTTTTTTCCTTTTTTCTGTGTCTCTCCCACTCCTTCTGAACCCTAAAATCATCCCCTTCCCGCCTGCTTTCTCACCTTTGGTTCCCCTTTTGACAAAATGTCCCCTCCTATACCTTTCCTCCTATGGCTCCCTTGGTATTGGGGGTTATATGATCGTTGCAAAGGTAGCATAGGCCTGCCTACCTTGGGTCTCAGGGGACCACTCACTACAATTTGTGTTCTATTCTTTGTGTATTGTTCACTCTTATTCTTTTGTTTAAATGTTTGTTACATTATATATTGTTCAGGTGCCTGTTGTATTATCTTCTTTATTTTATAAAACGTTTATTAAACTATAAGTTAATAATCTGTGTACACATTTTTGATATAATTCAACCGTCATAATGGGCTTTTGATAAGCAGATCACCTGGGTTTTTGTTTTTGAGCAGAGCATTTCTAAATTTTGCAGCTACAAAATATTGGAGGACTAAAAGTACTGGCCACAATTTATGAGGGAGGTTGTTTTTGCTGCTACAAAATTCATTTCCTTCTTCACAGAATGAATAAAGACAGATTAACAGATTTTCTGCTAAGCTTGTAGCCTTTTTAGGCCATTTTTATTTTGAGGGAGAGCAAGTCGTTTTTTTTAGATCACCCTAGAGGATGACATGGGCTCACCCAAGGTGCGTAGTCTAAGCACTAACCAGTGTTCACCAGAGCTCCTGATGATGGAGATGGGATTTGCTGTGTGCCAGTACCAGGTCACAGTCCTCAGGATCACCTCACCAGGAGGTGAGCAAACTGGGGTCTGGTAGCAGGTGTAGCAGATAGGTATAAAGCAAAATCATAGTCAGTTAACAAGCCAAAAGTTGGTACAAGTAGCAGATGCATGAAATCAGATGGAAGCATAGTTGATGAACACGCCAAAGATTTATAACATGTGGTAGAAAAAATAGGGACTGCGGCACATATGCAATGAACAAGATATTGGCTGGAGAGGGCACAATAATCTAGCATACAGAAAGTACAGAACCATGGCTTAAATCAGGAAGTTCATGGAAGGAGCAACAAGTTCACTAGAATCAAGATACAAGGCATGGGTGTCCAAGGGATTAGGCAGAGAGCTGTCCAGCATATCAAGACGAGCTACAGTGAAGCCCCATACACACTATCAGTTTTCCTGCAGGTTGTTTTCTTCAGGTTTACCAAAACCATCTAATATGAGTTCAATCCTTAAGGCCGCGTACACACGGGGAGACATGTCCGCTGAAACATGTCCGACGGACCGTTTCCAGCGGACATGTCTCCTCGGATTTTGGTCGGATGGCGTGTACACACCATCGGACGAAAATCCCCTCGGACTGAGGGCGCAGTGACGTTGACGCCGCCACGTCACAACTCCAGGAAGTAAAATACTTCCACGCATGCGTCAAATCCATTCGGCGCATGCGGGAGATTTATGTCCGCTAGTTAGGCGTACTAACCAGCGGACATGTTTTGAAATTTGTCTGCTGGAAAAACCTGTCCGCTAGGTCGTACACACAATCGGATATGTGCGCTGAAACTGGTCGGCGGACCAGTTTCAGCGGACATATTCAATCGTGTGTATGCGGCCTAAGAGTTTCAATTCAAATTCAATCAGGCAGGCCCTTGCACTTCATGGTTTTGGTACACCTGAAGAGAAAAATCTGCAAGAAAACTGATAGTGTGTATGGGGCTTAAGACATGGCAGAGGTCCCAGGGTCAGATTTGGGCACTCATACAGATACCGTGACAAACGCCTTTATTTAAAGGGGTTGTAAAGGATTATTTTTTTCTCATAATAAGCATCCTTTACCTGCAGACATTCCTCTTTTCACTTCCTCATTGTTTGTTTTTTTTAGAAGTTGTTCTATTTATTCTCTGTTCTGTTCACTTCCTGCTTGTCTGATTGTTACTCACCACCATGAAGGGAGGCTTTACTGCGGTGGTCAGTGACGTGCTCGCCCCCTCCTGGGAACTACATCTGTGTGGCAAGACGCTCTCTACGTGTTAGGCAGCGTACACACGACCGGTTTCCTCGGCAGAATTCATCAAGAAACTCAATGGGAGACGTATTCTGCCGAGGAAACCGGTCGTGTGTACACTTTTCACCGAGAAACCCGTCGAGGAACTCGTCGAGCCAAAAAGAGAGCATGTTCTCTATTTCCTCGACGGGCAATGGGAAAATTTGGCTCGATGATTTTTTGGACTGCGGAACAAGGAACTCGACGGGGAAAACGATGTGTTTCGCCCGACGAGTTTCTCGGTCGTGTGTACGTTGCCTTAGAGACTTCAGGGAGGTGTGAAATACTGGACATGCCACACTTCATACTGGGAAATGTAGTTCTCACATGAACAAGTGCTGCAAACCAGGAAGTGAATGAGAGAACAGAAACTAGAACGCCGGAAGTGATATAGATGAAGGAATTTAATAGGTATTTACTCGTTTTTTAACAGAATCATTACACGATTCTGTCTGTCTACCTTCCAGGCATTAATTTTAGCAAAATTTAACTCCTTTAAATTTCGTACCTGGGGGGTGTCTATAGTATGCCTGTAAAGTAGTGCTCATTTCTGGTGCTTAGAACTGTCCCTGCACAAAATTTAATTTCTTAAGGAAAAAAGTCAATTAAAATCACTTGCGGATATAATGAATTGTCGGCTCCCAGCAAAACAGAGAAAAGTCATTCATAAAAAAAAATGCGTGGGGGTCCCCGCAAAATCAATTACCAGGCCTTTCAGGTCTGGTATGGATATTAGGGGGAACCCTGCGTCAAATAAAAAAAACATGATGTGGGGTTCCCCCCAAATATCCATTCCAGACCCTTCAGTTCTGGTATGGATTTTAAGGGGAACTCCACCCCAAATTAAAAAAAAAAATGTTGTGGAGTTCCCCCAAAAAATCCACACCAGACCCTATTTGAATTTGGGGGGAACCCCATGCATTTTTTTTTTTTATGAATGGCTTTTCTCTGTATTGCCGGGAGCCGACAATTCATTATAGCCGCGAGTGATTTAAAATTACTTTTTTTCCTTCAGACTGATACTTTGTGCAGGGACAGTTCTAAACACGGGAAACATGCGCTACATTACAGACATAGTATAGTCACCACCCCAGGTACAAAATTTAAAGGAATATTTCACTTTTATTGTTTCACATTGAGCATTATTAAAATCACTGCTCCCGAAAAAAACGTCAGTATTTTAAAACTTTTTTTGCATTGATACATGTCCCCTGGGGCAGGATCCAGGTCCCCAAACACTTTGTAGGACAATAACTTGCATATTAGCCTTTAAAGTTAGACTTTAGATTTCAAACGTTCGAGTCCCAAAGACTTTAATGGGGTTCTAAATTTTAAACAAAATTGCTGCGAATACCCCAAATTGTTCGCTGTTTGGCGGACAGGCAATGTTCGAGTCGAACATGAGTTCTACTCGAACTCGAAGTTCATCCCTACCTGACAGCAAAAAACGTTGTATTCTGTGGCTGGAGGTACATTAGGCATTCACCGGATACAGAAGTAAGTGTCGCCATTACAGGCCCCAAAAATTAGCCCACAGGCGTTCACCTGACATTATTGTAGTCTACTTACAAGTGCACAAAGATCATCATGACATAAAAGATCTGTGGCTCTCAAAGTGCTTGTATCAGCCAGCCTGACATGTTTCATCCGAAGTTGGATATCATCAGAGGCACCTAGGATGCATTAAGGTGAAAAAACATGAACCTTTACAACCCATTTAGCTACTTATCCATGTCCTAAACCTTTTGGCAATATGGCTATGTCTGAAGCAGTGGAACAGAGACCCAAGAAGAGGCGGATTGGAGCTGCTCTGTGCAAAAACGCTGCACAGTGCAGGTAAGTATAACATGTTTTTTTTTTAACCACTTCAATACCGGCTTTAAAACCCACCTGTATACCGGGCCTATTCTGGCACTTCTCTCCTACATGTACAAATCATCATTATTTTGCTAGAAAATTACTCAGAACCCCCAAACATTATATAAGTTCTTTTAGATGACACCCTAGGGAATAAAATGGCGGTCATTGCAGCTTTTTATCTTGCACGGTATTTGCGCAATCATTTTTCAAACGCCCTTTTTTTGTAAAAAAACAAAATGGTTTCATGGATTAAAAAATAACAAAACAGTAAAGTTAGCCCAATTTTTTTGTAAAATATGAAAGATGATGTTATGCCGAGTAAATAGATACCTAACATGTCACGCTTTAAAATTGTGCACACTCGTGGAATGGCGCCAAACTTCAGTACTTAAAAATCTCTATAGGCGACGTTTTACAGATTACCAGTTTAGAGTTACAGAGGAGGTCTAGTGCCAGAATTGTTGCACACGGTCTAACGCACGCAGCGACATCTCACATGTGTGGTTTGACGTTTACATACGTAGGCGGGACTTACGTGTGTGTTCGCTTCTGAGCGCAAGCTACCAGGGACAGGGGCGTTTTAATTTAATTATTTATTTTTTATTTTACGTATTTATTTATTTTTTTAACTTTTATTTATTTATTTTTTTGATCGCTTTTATTCCTATTACAAAGAATGTAAACATCTTTTGTAATAGGAATAGTGTGTGACAGGTCCTCTTTTTTGGGAGATGCAGGGTCAATAAGACCCCACATCTCTCCTCCAGGCTGGAAAGAATGAGATTGTGAAAAAAAATTCACAGATCTCATTCTTACTAGCCGCAATTGCGGTTTGTTTACTTACGGGTACCCGGACGTGATGTCATCACATCGCGCCCGGGCCTCCGACGGTCATAGAGATGACTGGTGACCATCTGGTCACCAGTCATCTCTATGCTTCACATCCGGCGGATGGCGATCATCTCTCCGGGCCCCCGATGGCACGGGAGAGCCCGGAGAAGCACCGGATGGCGACGAGGGGGGGGATGTCCCCTCCCGCCGCCTATAAGAACAATCAAGCGGTGAAACTGCCGCTATGATCATTCTTACGGTGTGCAGGATCTCTGCCGGAAGAAAATGATATCTGAATGATGCCTCTAGGTGCAGGCATCATTCAGATATCCCCGAACAAAGTACAGGACATCATATGACGTCCACCGGGGATAACAGTCATTCTACGGCGGCAGGTCGGCTCTCCTGGGCGAGAGCCCGTAGCTCTACGTCAGCGACATTTTCGGCCACTAGGGGGCGCGCGCCGCCGGCAGCCGCGCGCGTCCGTGCTCACCCCCGAGTCCCGCGCGCGTGCCCGGAGGGTACGATCGCCGCCGGGCACACGCGATCGCTCGTTACAGAGCAAGGAACGGGAGCTATGTGTGTAAACACAAAGCTCCCGGTCCTGTCAGCGGGGGAAACGCTGACCTTCTGTTCATACAATGTATGAACGGAAGATCAGTGATTTCCCCTAGTGAGGCCCCCCCCCCCCCATACAGTTAGAACACACCCAGGAACACACTTAACCACTTCCCCGCCCCTAGTGTTAACCCCTTCACTGCCAATGGCATTTTTATAGTAATCCAATGCATTTTTATAGCATTGATCGCTAAAAAAATGCCAATGGTCCCAAAAATGTGTCAAAAGTGTCCGATGTGTCCGCCATAATATCGCAGTACTGAAAAAAAAACGCTGATCGCCGCCATTACTAGTAAAAAAAAATATTATTAAAAATGCCATAAAACTAACCCCTAATTTGTAAACGCTATAACTTTTGCGCAAACCAATCAATAAACGCTTATTGAGGGGAAAAGATTTTTTTTTTTATATATATATATATTTTTGGGGGATATTTATTATAGCAAAAAGTAAAAAATATTGATTTTTTTTCAGAATTGTCGCTCTATTTTTGTTTATAGCGCAAAAAATAAAAACCGCAGAGGTGATCAAATACCACCAAAAGAAAGCTCTATTTGTGGAAAAAAAAGGACGCCAATTTTGTTTGGGAGCCACGTCGCACGACCGCGCAATTGTCAGTTAAAGCGACGCAGTGCCGAATCACAAAAAGTGCTCTGGTCATTGGACAGCAATATGGTCCGGGGCTAAAGTGGTTAATATCACTTTAAGTATCATTTTGGGTTAGGTTTCAGCCATAGTGCTATTCTTTCCTCCCTGCCCCTTGGATACTCCCTGCTTATTTTTTACTTTATCTAGAGTGTTTTGGCAGATGGCTCTGGCAGTTTGGCCTCCGTTGTTCCTTTGGGTCCTGAACTTGATTATTTTGGTCCCACTGAAGCCTTCATTTGAGAACAATAACATTGTGCCATTACTACATTCTCTCCAAATGTTGCCTTCCTGGTTGCTTTGACTTCGGTGCTCCAAGTGTTGGAGTTAGCCAGTGTTGGAGTTAGGGGTGCATCCCCCTACCTGGTTCTGTCCTGGGATAAGGTGGTTCTTCTTTCTGTAGGTGGTACCTTGTGTCCACATCCTCCGCACCCATCGATGGTGGCACTGTTTTCCTTGGGGTGGTTTAAATGTGCCTGTCTGCTATGGCCTTATTCCAGAGGTCACAATCATTTGAGTTCACAGACCTAGTGGCCTCCTCTGCTAATGTGTAAGAAAAGTCCAGCCAACAGACGTGCACCTGCGCACAAGCACGGGCACACCAATGTGTGCACAAAGAAGGACTTGTATTGGCACATTTGCATGTGCACGTATGGGCGCCAAGTAACTCTATTTAAACTGCACACTAACACACAAACATTGCTGAGTGGTCTTTCAGCTAGTGTCTGTTTACCCGATCTGATCCAAGTTTCCTGTGTCTTGACCCGGCTTCACCTGAAACTACTCTTTGATCTCCGCCTGCCTACCTGATCCCGGCTTGTGTCTGACTCCACTTCTGCCTGATGTTCCTGCACCTTGTTGTCCGACTGTGTGCTGAACCCTCCCTGTGTCCCGTCTCTGCCTCTCGTCTCGGTACCTGCTCTGTCCGGCTGTTGATGACCTCCTGGCTTACGTCCCGGCTACACTTCCATCTGCTGACCCAGCGCACCTTAAAATATATACAGTATCTTACAAAAGTGAGTACACCCCGTACAGCTTGTATAACAGTGTAAATTTGCTGTCCCTTCAAAATAACTCAACACACAGCCATTAATGTCTAAATGGTTGCAACAAAAGTGAGTACACCCCTAAGTGGAAATGTCTGAATTGGGCCCAAAGCGTCAATATTTTGTGTGGCCACCATTATTTTTCCAGCAATGCCTTAACCCTTTGGGGCATGGAGTTCACCAGAGTTTCACAGGTTGCCACTGGAGTCCTCTTCCTCTCCTCCATGACGACATCACAGAGCTGAAGGATGCTAGGGACCTTGCGCTCCTCCACCTTCCGTTTGAGGATGCCCCACGGATGATCAATAGGGTTTAGGTCTGGAGACATGCTTGGCCCGTCCATCACCTTTACCCTCAGCTTCTTTAGCAAGGCAGTGGTCATCTTGGAGGTGTGTTTGGGGTCGTTATCATGTTGGAATACTGCCCTGCGGCCCAGTCTCTGAAGGGAGGGGATCATGCTCTGCTTCAGTATGTCACAGTACATGTTGGCATTCATGGTTCCCTCAATGATCTGTAGTTCCCCAGTACCAGCAGCACTCATGCAGCCCCAGACCATGACACTCCCACCACCATGCTTTACTGTAGGCAAGACACACTTGTCTTTGTACCCCTCACCTGGTTGCCAACACACACGCTTGTCACCATCTGAACCAAATAAGTTTATCTTGGTCTCATCAGACCACAGGACATGGTTCCAGTAATCCATTTCCTTAGTCTGCTTGTCTTCAGCAAACTGTTTGTGTTCTTTCTTGTGCATCATCTTTAGAAGAGGCTACCTTCTGGTATGACAGCCAGGAGACCAATTTGATGCAGTGTGCGGCGTATGGTCTGAGCACTGATAGGCTGACCCCCCCCCCCCCCTCCACCACCACTTCAATCCCTATAGCAATGCTGGCAGCACTCATACATCTATTTCCCAAAGACAATCTATGGATATGATGCTGAGCACGTGCACTCAACTTTTTTAGTCAATCATGGAGAGGCCTGTTCTGAGTGGAACCTGTCCTGTTATACCGCTGTGTGGCCTTGGTCACCATTCTGCAGCTCAGTTTCAGGATCTTGGCAATCTTCTTACTGTATACAAGCCTAGGCCATCTTTATGTAGATCAACAATTCTTATTTTTAGATCCTCAGAGAGTACTCTGCCATAAGGTGCCATGTAGAACTTCCAGTGACCAGTATAAGAGAGTGAGAGCGAGAAATCTAACACACCTGCTCCCCATTTACACCAGAGATCTTGTAACAAGTCACATGACACCGGGGCGGTAAAAATGGCTAATTGGACCCAATTTGGACAATTTCACTTAGGGGTGTCCTCACTTTTGCTGCCAGCGGTTTAGACATTAATGGCTGTGTGTTGAGTTATTTTGAGGGGACAGCAAATGTACACTGTTATACAAGCTGTACACTCACTACACAACATTGTAGATACAAAGTGTCATTTCTTCAGTGTTGTCACATGAAAAGATACAAGAAAATATTTACAAAAATGTGAGGGGTGTACTCACTTTTGTGAGATACTGTAAGTATTTCAATATATTTTCCATGTTTATGTGTTTGTATCTTCGGATGCTTGTTTTGGCTGCAAGGTTTTGCCGGCTGCTGTTGAAGGATAATTGTGTTTGGTTCTTGAGACACTACTTTGGGTCTTTGGGTCTTCCCTATGGTCAAGAATCCGAAGAGCAGTGTCCGTCAATGAATTAAGACAGTGGTCTCCAAACTGCGGCCCGGGGCCAGATGTGGCCCTTTGCTTGCTTTTATCTGGCCCTTTGGGCACCATTTCATCCACTGATATTTAACATTGGGGCATAATTCCCCCCACTGACACCAATGAAGAAGCACAAACTCTCCCAATGACGCCAACGATGGGGCACAATTCTTCCCAACAACACCAACGATGGGGCACAATACCTTCCCAACAACACCAACTATGGGGGGGGCACAATTCTTTCCACTTACACCAAAGATGGGTCGTTGTTTTTTTTCCACTGACATCAAGACCTTTTCTACACCCAATAACCAAAGTCCGGCCCACCTTATGCCTAAAGGACCATAAACTGGCCCTTTGTTTTCGAAAGTTTGGAGACCACTGAACTAAGAGAAAGGAATTTTAAGGTGAGTAATAAAAAATCTTTTTTTTTTTTATTTTTTTATTTTTTTATATTTCGTATTTGTTTTGTCCATGTAAAATATTGAGCACATTCCTGAAGAAGAAGAGGATATCTTGATTGTAATTGGCCCCTGGGGTCATTTGTAGCTCTATTGAATGTTCCCTGCGGCTTCATAATGAGACATCAAAAATTATAAAATGTGACAACTTGGTGCATTTTTTTACTAAATGACAGCTGACACCAGGATACACGTCTATGTTTATTTACGTCTTCACATCTTGTGGCCAGGAGTTGTGTGAGAATCATGGACTAGACAGAGTTAAAGATTAAAGATTTTCAGCATGGTATGTTTAACCCCCGTGTTTTCTTGTTTTGGAGGACGCCGATAAGAATGTGAATTTATTTATATGTAAAATTAGTCTTTATTATTCTGTTGTCATGACTAGTCAACCTTTTTTAAGAACTTCAAATTGCATTTGAATGCTGTATTATAATTTAAGTTTTTTTATTATTATTATTATTATTATTATTGCCTTTTTTAAGTGTAATCATTTCGTTTTGACCACTTTGATCTTTGGTACACAGATACCAATTTAATTCCTCATGTTCAGGGAGTTGGCAGAACGATCCAGTTATTTTTTTTATTTTATTTTTCCATAATAATTGTATTGGTAAACAAAATGAGGTTTACAATACATTTGAACAGGGAGTATGAAATAAAATATATTTATTTTTTTGACAAGACAACATAACTGTTTTTTATTTGTTTGCTTTTTTTTTATATATTTTTATTTTTTTCATCTATGTCAATCTTTTTATTAAAAAAAACAAAAAAACACATGGCATTTTATAATGCAGTGGGATAAGATGCAACCAAAAAATACAATTTTAGGCTGCTCCCACACTGGGGTGTCGGCGGTAAAGCACTGCTATTTTTAGCGCGCTTATCGTAGTTTTTGCCAAGGTTTTCGGCCACTAGCGGGGCAATTTTAACCCCCACGAGCAGCCGAAAAAGGGTTAAAACTGCCCGCAAAGCGCCATTGCAGCGCTTGGCCGACTGTACATCCAGAACCATTGGTTTTCATAATAACACATGCTAATTAAGCCATTTACTCAACTGTCCATCCCGAGCCTCTGGTCTATAGATTGGGTACATCCTAAATATAAAGCCATTTATTCCAGCTGTCCATCCAGAGCCTCTGGTTTATAAACCAGACACATCATAAATATAGAGCCATTTATCCAACTCTACACCCAGAGCCTCTGGTTTATAAACCAGACACATCATAAATATAGAGCCATTTATCCAACTCTACACCCAGAGCCTCTGGTTTATAGACCGGATACATCCTTAATATAGAGCCATTTGTTCAACTGTCCACTCAGAGCCTCTGGTTTATATACCAGCTACATACTAAATATAGAGCCATTTATCCAACTGTCCATCTAGAGCAACGTTTTTCAACCAGTGTGCCGCGGCACACTGGTGTGCCGCGAAGAGTCCCCAGGTGTGCCGCGGCAAAATGACCCCAAATATTGGCAGCTATGGCTGCTATCAAATGTAACACTACTGCTGGGCACTTCATTATCATTTGACTTTACAGCGGTG
Source organism: Rana kukunoris (assembly GCA_029574335.1). Lineage (NCBI taxonomy): Eukaryota > Metazoa > Chordata > Amphibia > Anura > Ranidae > Rana > Rana kukunoris. Next base: position 532,959,211 of record CM056051.1, read on the forward strand.
TTGGTCCGCTGTGTAAAACTAATTTCCCGGCACTCAGGAAGCTGTGCTGGCTGTGCGGGCCTCCCGACCGCATCTTGCCAACCGAATACGTCATCGGTTGCTATGGGAGGGTCGGACGCACGCACTGCTTCTGTGACGTGAGAGCCGCGGGTACCGTCCTGAACTCTGCCTGGCGCGCTTTTCCCTGAGGGGGAAGAAGAAAGAGTAGAGTCCGTGACCGACACTGCTCCCCTGCCCGCAGACATTGCCACCTGCTCAGAGAGGGAGAAGGCCCTGAAGCTGAATGAGCAGCACCAGGCCATCCTGTCTCGTATGCTGAGGGAGGAGGACAACAAGTACTGCGCTGACTGCGAGGCCAAGGGTAAGGTGGTGAGGGGGGGCTCTGCTATGAATACCCAGCTGTCTCAGTCACTGACACTCCACATCCTCCATTCATGGCTACCGCACTCTTGATCTGATTGGTTGTTGTGCAGCTCTGACAGTTCTTCTTTCAGTGTATGTGTACACATGTCTGATAGGCCGCGTACACACGAGGGGATATGTCCGCTGAAAACGGTCCGATGGACCGTTTCAGCAGACATCTCCGCTCGTGTGTATGGGCTAGCGGACAGATTTCTCCACCCGACAGATTTCAAAGCATGCTTTGAAATCTATCCGGTGGGAATCTGTCCGCCCGACATGTCTGCTGGTTAGTACACTTACCAGCAGACATGTCGGCCCCCACCGCCGCCGCGCCGCTGCCGAATGGATTCGGCGCATGCGCGGAAGTGTTTTACTTCCTGGTGCGGTGACGTGGCGATGACGCGGCGGCGTCAACGTCACCGCCGCGTCACCACTACGTCACCGCGCCGTCCGGCGGCGGGGAATTTGATCCGATGGTGTGTACACGCCATCGGATCAAACTCCCGATCGGACATATCCGATGGAAATGGTCCGCGGACCGTTTTCATCGGATATATCCGATCGTGTGTACGCCGCCTTAGTGTGACAAAAGTAGTTCTGATGGTACAGGAATAGGGGGGTCAGGATTAAAAGTGACATACATACAGACAGATGTGCACACACGTACAAACACACACACTGTGTGTGTTTGTACATGTGTCTGTTTGTGTGCGTGCACATCTGTCTGTATGTATGTTAGACATGTGCAGACTGGAATATTTCGTTTCGTTTTCGTCCAGAAAATACATTTATTTAGTTACTCCCGAAAATCGTTTGATTTATTTTGTTTTCGTCGGGAAAATTTTCGTCCGAAAAAGACGATTTTCGATGACTTTGTCGAATTAAACGACGGAAATTCGACAAAGCATCGAATATCATCGTTCTGAATACAGGGAATATACCTATTCCCTGTATTCAGAACGACGATTTTCGATGACTTTGTGAAATTGAAAGACGGAAATTCGACAAAGCATCGAAAATCGTCATTCTGAATACAGTGAATATACCTATTCACTGTATTCAGAACAATGAATTTCGATGACTGTGTGAAATTGAAAGACGGAAATTCGACAAAGCATCGAAAATCGTCGTTCTGAATACAGTGAATATACCTATTCACTGTATTCAGAACGACGATTTTCGATGACTTTGTGAAATTGAACGACGGTAAAGCATTTTTTATGTCGGATCTTTCGGTTTTCGTTTCTTGCGCTTTCGTTTTCGTTCGTTAGTAGTAGTTGGGGTAGTTGCAGTGCAGCCCCATTCACCCTGGGTATACCTCCAGCTGCAGCCACAGCATGTTTACACCCCCAGCTGTTGCCTCTGCAGCTAAAGGGGCAAAAGTTGGGGGTGGTAAAAACAGCTCAACCATGTGGCTTTACTGCCCCTCCAGCCTGACATGTGAACAAGCTCTTGATTCTGTGTGGATGCGTGCTGCGTGTAGGGCAGCCCATTCATTTCCCTACCCGCAGTAATGCGGGGAAAGAAGTCCCCGAACCCTTTTTTTTAAATTGTGCCATAACAAAATCAACCCATGTTTGCCAATGGATGGAGCACCATTAACAATTAATGGCACCCCTAAAGAGCAGAGCATTTGTCTGTGTGTCAAGAACGAGCACGATTTTGCACGTGTTCCGCAACACACATCGACGTGAACCAAGTCTTGGACAGGGGTGCCTCAAGACTGAAAACACTTTTCAAGGGCGCCCCGACTGGAAAAAGGTTGAGAAACACTGATCTAGAGCCTCTGGTTTATAGACCAGATATTTTCTAAATATAGAACCATTTATCCAACTCTAAATCTGAAGCCTCTGGTTTATAACATACTATATATATATATATATACAGTATATATATATATATATATATATATATATATATATATATATATATATAGCTTAAATATAGGGCCATTTTTCCAAATTTGCATTCAACCATAATCTGATTTTAGCTGTGATCAGTGCAGACATGAAGACCATGGCCCAGATTCACGTACATCTGCGCATTATTGGACCGGCGTAGGGCACCGCCTTTACGTTAGACTTGCGCAATTTTGTCGCGTAATCACCCTATTTTTGTAGCTTTTGCGCAGAAAATTGCGCATGCGTAACGTTATTTCAGAAGCGTAAGGCGGAGTAATACAAATTGGGAAGGACGTGGGCGTGTTACATTGAAATGAGCCGTGACCCCATGCAAATGAAGGGCCGGCCGGCTCGCGCATGCGCGCTTGAAGGAGACCATGGTCAGTTCCGCTGTGCGCATGCTCACAACTCGGGAGCGGCGCAATCAGTGAAATTGGAAACGGACTAGGGCAACGTTGTGAACTACGCAAACAGCATAAATAGACAGACACAAACGCACTTGCATTGCAAAAGTACATCCCTTTGTCCCTTCCCATTTAACCAAGTGCTTTTGTCCTGTTCGTTGCGTTGTGTTTTGTATTTGTCAGATTAGTGTTCTGTGTGATCAAGTGTTTGTTAGTAGATCTTTGAAAGTGTTTTTTGATAAGTGTTTGAGAGACTGTTTGTTTGATATATTTCTGTTCGTTTGTTTTCTTGCTGATTTTTTGCTGTTTGTTTTTGTGACTGTTTCTTGCTGAGTGCTTGTGTGATTTTTTGGGTGTTAGTTTTCTCTTTGTGTGTGTTCTTGCTTGATTGGTTGTGCTTGTTTTTGTGACAGATTTTTGTTGACTGGGAGTGATTTTTTTTGGAAGTATGACAGAGAGAAAGCGAAAGCTCAATTTTACTGTGGGGGAAAAAAGAATTTTTGCCCGGGCCATTAGCGATTATGGGCGTTTCCTCCACGGCCCAGACAGTGCCAACACCACCCCGGCCAGGAGGAGGGAGATTTTGGACCTCATCACTGAGCAGGTCAATTCAGCGGGGGAGGGGGAGACACGGACCCGGTCTGGGATTGACAAAAAAATTAATGACCTCTGGCGTCTGGTCAAACAGAAGCTGTCCAAAATGCATGCCCATGCCAGGGGCACAGGAGGGGGCCCACCATGCCGTATTAGGCTGACAGCGGAGGAGCGTGCGGTGGCCCTGACCTTTCATCGGCATGAAGTTGAGGGCCTGCCCGGCTTTGACTCAAGTCCGGAGCCCGTGGTGCCAGGTAAGTATTTTTTTTAATATCAGGTGTGTAGCATGTGTGGGGGAGGGGGTGAAAGGGAATATGTGGCAAGTGTGTGGATCCTCCAACCTGTGAATGTTTTGTGTCATCCACAGATGTGCAGGAGGGTTCAGGGCCAACTGGCCTGACCGCACCATCCCCAGGACAGCAGCCTAATGAGGCCCCCCCAACAAGACCGGAGTCCGCGGAGGAGGTTCAAGAGGAGGAGGAGAATCATGAGGAGGAGGAGTCCATGTCAGGCACTGGACTTGTGGTTTTTGAGGACTCTTCCCCTCTGGCTGGCAGCAGGCAGCCCTGCCTAAGGGGGAGCCCCCCCCCCTCCTCCCCCAACATGGCTCCCCTCCCAAGGGCCTCCCCTTCTCCCCGGCCACAAGAATCAGCTGGAGGCAGGAAGGCGACCCACAAGACCAGGGGGGTGGCCGATCTCCTGCCCGCCACTCTGAGAAGGGACCAGTTCCTCCAGACCCGCCATCTGGGACAGGTCAGCCAGACATTGGTGTGGATGGAGGAGAGCCTGTCCTCCATCAAGGATACGCTGGGGAACCTGCACTGCCACTCCCGGGCTTTCACAAACTGCCTTAACGACCTGCAGACTACATCAGCAGGCGTTGGGCAGGATGTGAGGGCCCTCACCCAGGCTATCCAGGCCAACACGGCAACACTTGGTGCTGCCCTGGACAGAATAGCCGTGGCCTTGGAGGGCAGGCTGACAGGTGGGCAGAGATCAGGGGCTGCTCCTCCTTCCCCGGTTTTACCCCTCCCCCATGAGTCTCCCCTGAGGAGCCGGGGCTGTGGCCGGGGGCGCCCCAGGCGTGGCTCACGTAAAGGGCAATACTTTTTTTTTTTCCCTTTTTTAATTTTTTTTTTTTTTTTGCTGGAAAATTTTTGATTTTGCTGGTAATTTTTTTTTTTTTTTTTGGGTTGTGAATGCTGTTTGAATGTGGGGGTGACATTCCTGCCGGAAAAGGGGTGTCACCCTCAATTTTGGTGGAGAAGGGTTCCCCAGGACCAGGGAGAAGTGATCCCCAGGTCCGTGTGAATGGTGTATGAATGTACAGTGACATAATTGGAGCCTTGGCGTGGCGTTGCTGCTCACAAGTCCAGCATGGTGGACTGGTGCCAATCCAATTTGATGTGGATGTGGGGTGTGTGTGCTAGGGACCACAGTGGTGTGCATGCATGCATTCTCATTGTGCCATGATTAATGTGTGTGTTTAACGTGCAAAGATGCCCAATGTGAGTTGTCTCCTGGCTGCTCTTCCCTCAGAAGACGGGGTAGCCTCAGTTAGGGGGGGATTGTCTGGTTCAGGCGTCAGGTCATCACGTAGGTCAATCTGCAGGCCCTTTCTTACTGTGAAGTTGTGCAGCATGCAACATGCACCGATGATATGGCACACAAAGTTTGGGGAATACAAGAGGGTCCCCCCAGACTTATCCAGGCATCAGAAACGTGACTTCAGGAGGCCAAAGGTGCGCTCCACCACTGCTCGTGTTTGGGCATGTGCTTGATTGTATCTTTCCTCTCCTGGGGTTTGGGGGTTCCGGATAGGAGTCATGAGATGGGGTCCCAGTGGATATGCAGAGTCACCTGTAAGGGAAAAGACAGGAGGATGTTAGTCATGCATGTGCCCCTTGTGATGTGTGCATCATGGGAGGGGATAGTCATGCCTGCCACCCATGTCACTCACCAACCAGCCAGGTGTCCCCATACACGTTCTGATCGAATTCCATTTGGATGTGGCATTGATTGTATATGTAGCTGTCATGGCTGGACCCTGGGTGTTTGGCACGGACGTGCCATATGAGGCCTTGGGCATCGACTATCACCTGTACGTTGATGGAGTGCCAATGCTTCAGATTGCGGTACATGTGCTCTGTCTCCTGGGGGGGCTGGAGTGCCACATGTGTGCAATCAATGGCCCGATGGTGCATGGGAATCTGGCAATTCTGTAGAAATCTGTCATTGCCTTCAGCCGCAGGTCCTCAGTGGTGGGTTTGATGATTTGGTTGGCCATGCGTCTGAGGATTGCAGTGACAACCTGGTGCACACATCTGCTCATGGAGGATTGTGACATCCCAGCCACCACTCCACTTGTACGCTGAAAAGAGCCACTGGCAAGGACATGGAGTGTTGCCATGACCTTGACCAGTGGCTGCACTGCATGTGAGCGTTGTGTTCGGCTGGTGATGTCCTCCTGCAGGGTTGTGGTTAATTCCAGGATGACATGAGGGCTGAATCTGAAGATGCGATACACCTCAGAATCACTCATGTGTCATGAACAGCTTCGGCCACCAGATGGCGATAGCAGCGCGTCAGCGCGATTGGGACGCGCGCATTCGCGGCAGGGGCGCGCGCGCGATCACGGCATTGCGACGGGAGCGGGCGCGCGCATTCGCGGCAACGGTGCGCGCGCATCGCGCGAACGTCATTCTGGCGCCAAAAAAGGACATTTAAACTCGCTGTCAGCGTTTGCCTCTTGCTGTCCGGTCTACAGCAGTTCCTGAGACTACCTGTATCTAACCTACTTGAATCTGTTCCTGACAACCCGGCCTGTTCCTGACTCCGCTTGCCTTCCGCCTGCCCTGACCTATTGCCTGCCTGACGATCCGCCTGCCTGACCCCCTTAGCCGCTGCTGCCAGTCTGTTGTCGACCCGGTCTGACTCCTACTCTGCCTTGCCTACTACACCTGCACCTGACCCGCTAGCCGGCCTCGGACTCTCCTGCTGGGACTTACCTCCACTGGACTACGGTACACCTCCCCACTCTGGTGATTCCTGTGTCTCCAGTCGTCTTCACCTGCTGCCAGCAGCTACAGTCCACACTTGCTACTCTACTCAGCACTGAAGCCTTCTGAGGCCTGCCGGCCCAGCACCCGCGCTGCAACCGGCGCTCGTGCGACTCTGCACTCCCGCACCCCCTGTCCACTCTACCAGGGGTCCCGGGATCAGAGGAGTAAGGGCAGCCACTCCTTGCACGTCGGGCTCGTCCACCAGGTACGTGACAGTACCGGACAGCCATGACCGAGCCCGCGCAGGGAGTGGATCCCATGCAAGAACTTTGTCGCCACCTGGATGGACTGACCCAAGCAGTCCGTACCCTGCAAGAGGGCTACACGCGTTTGGAAAATCGCGTCCAGGCGTTATCTGCTCCCGCCTCCACCTCGGCTGCTTCCGGCACATCCACATCTCCCTCTGTCATCATGCTGCCACCTGAACCAAAGGTTCCTACGCCAGAAAGGTTCTCCGGAGAACGTAGCAAATATCGGGCCTTCCGCAATGCTTGCGAACTTTATTTCGCCCTACAGCCACGGACTTTCTCCCTAGAAGCTACCAAAGTCGGTTTTGTCATCGCACTACTTTCGGGCGAACCGCAAGCCTGGGCCCATCGCCTGATGGAACAAAAGGACATTGCACTTGATGATCTAACCACCTTCTTTCAGGCTATGTCCTTGTTATATGAAGATCCTCATCAGACCGCCTCCGCGGAAGCTGCTCTGCACGCTCTACAGCAGGGTCGCCGGCCAGCTGAGGACTACGTGTCCGAATTCCGCAGATGGAGTTCGGATACAAGGTGGAATGATGCCGCTCTCTGTTACCAGTTCTGCCTAGGTCTTTCCGAATCACTCAAGGACGAACTGGCCCGGGTAGGAGTCCCAGGAACACTGGAAGCATTAATTAACCTGACCATTCAGATCGACCGGCGTCTGAGGGAGCGCAGAACTGAAAGGGCCACGGCCCCATCTCGCCCTATCTGGATGATGCCACGGGTACCGACCGTTTCCAATCCAGCTCTACCAACTCCGGTTGCCTCATCTGCCCCTGACACCTCTGAGCCGATGCAATTAGGCCTCCTCCGTCCTTCTCTCACCCCTGAGGAACGCCAACGCCGCAGGGCCAACAACTTGTGTCTGTATTGCTGGGAAGCTGGCCACTACGTGAGGACCTGTCCCGCAAAGCTCCGTAAGTGTCTGTCCACGTCGTCTGTTCACTTACCTATTCTCCCAGGCAATTCTACTCACCTAGCTGTTCCCGTTTTCTTCCAGCTTCCAGAAAAGACTATCCAAGTCAGCGCCATTATTGATTCAGGAGCCTGCAGCTGCTTTTTGGATCAAGCCTTCGCCTCCAGACATCAGATCCCTCTTCGCCCTAGGGCTACTGGACTCTCTGTATACTTAGCTGATGGCTCCACGTTAAGATCCGGACCGGTTACCCGAGAAACCCAGCCTTTAGCCACCACCATCGCCGGCAACCACCATGAACTATTGTGCCTGGATGTGATTGACTCCCCCCTGTTCCCTGTCATACTGGGCTTGCCGTGGCTACAGGTCCACAACCCACGGGTCAACTGGACCACGGGAGAGATCAGCTTCCAATCTCCTTATTGCCAACAGCACTGCCTGCAAGTAGTATCTCCGCCTCCGTCCTTACTCTGCATGGACTCTGATGTTGAAACCCGCCAATCTGTCCCTGAAATTTATCACGACTACCTGGATGTCTTCAGTAAGAAGGGAGCAGAGACCCTTCCGCCTCATAGGTCCTACGACTGCCCCATTGAACTCCTCCTGGGGGCCGAAGTCCCTTTCGGTAGGATCTTCCCCTTAACGGGTCTTGAACTTGAGACTTTGAAGACCTACATTGAGGACAGTCTAAGAAAGAAATTCATCCGCCCATCCACATCACCAGCGGGAGCAGGGATCTTCTTTGTTGAAAAGAAAGACCACTCTCTTCGTCCCTGTGTGGATTACCGGGAACTCAACAAGATCACCATCAAAAACCAGTACCCGCTGCCCTTGGTACCTGAACTCTTCCAACGTCTGGGGGCCGCGGTCATCTTTACTAAATTAGATCTCCGCGGGGCCTACAACTTGGTCCGCATACGTGAAGGGGACGAGTGGAAGACCGCCTTCCGTACCCGTTTCGGACACTTCGAATATTTAGTTATGCCCTTCGGACTTTGTAACGCCCCAGCAACGTTCCAACACTTTGTGAACGACATCTTCAGAGACTTCCTCGACCTCTTTGTGATCGTTTACTTGGACGATATCTTAGTTTTTTCCCCTTCCCTGGAGAAACATCGGGAACATGTCAAAAACGTGCTCGAGCGACTCCGAACTCACGGACTTTATGCCAAGCCTGAGAAATGCGAGTTCGAACGCTCGAGCATACAATTCCTGGGGCTCATAATCTCAGTAAAGGGGGTGGAAATGGATCCCAAGAAGGTCTCCGCAATCCGTGATTGGCCAGCGCCTGTAGACAAGAAGGGCGTTCAGCGTTTCGTCGGCTTTGCGAATTTCTACAGGAAGTTCATCAGGGCCTTCTCCAGCATAATTTCTCCAATAACCGATCTAACTAAACAGACTACCCGGTTCCGCTGGACACCAGAAGCCCAGGCGGCCTTTGAAGCCCTGAAAGACTTGTTCACCTCTGCATCCGTCCTCAGGCATCCCGATGCAAACCTGCCCTACATCTTAGAAGTAGATGCTTCTGAAACGGCGGTCGGGGCAGTGCTATCTCAAAGACAGGGCCCCAAGGCTCTCTTACACCCTGTCGCCTTCTTTTCCCGTAAACTGTCAACAGCTGAGAGAAATTATGATGTAGGGGACCGAGAACTGTTGGCAATAAAGGCCGCTCTGGAGGAATGGCGGTACCTCCTGGAAGGCGCAGCGCACCCAATCTTGATTTACACAGACCACAAGAACCTGGAATACTTGAAGGCGGCCAAGAGACTTAAACCGCGCCAGGCCAGGTGGGCACTTTTTTTTACAAGGTTTTCTTTTCACATCACTTACAGACCAGGGTCCAAGAATACTAAGCCTGACGCTCTATCCCGCATGTATGGCAGCTCAGAGTCTCCCAACCCTCCGGATACCATCCTGCCATCAGGAAATTTCCTGTTGCTACAAAGGGACCTATTGCCCCAAATCAGGCAAGCCTCTGCTGGGATTTCCCCTTCTTCAAGTCTGGAACTACAATCTAGGGACGGTTTACTTTGGCATCAGGACAAGATCTTCGTACCTGAAGACCTACGGGTCAGTGTCCTGAGTTCTTGTCATGACCACAAGCTGGCGGGCCATTTCGGGGTACACAAAACTTCGGAACTCTTGCAACGCTCCTTTTGGTGGCCCCAGCTCCTGAAGGATTGCAGGGACTATGTGGAATCTTGCACCACGTGCACTCGAAACAAGGGGAGCAAGCTCAGAGCCTGGGGACTCCTGAAACCGCTATCAGTACCAGAAAGACCATGGAGAATGATCTCCATGGATTTCATTGTGGAGCTTCCCCCGTCAGAGGGTTTCACCACTGTCTTTGTGGTAGTAGACAGACTCTCAAAGATGGCACACTTTATACCTTTGAAGGGTACACCCTCCGCCCCGGAGACGGCCAAAGCCTTTATCAAGGAAGTGGTTAGGCTTCACGGGGTTCCTGTGGACATCGTGTCTGATCGAGGGGTGCAATTCACCTCCAGGTTTTGGAAGGCACTTTGCAGCAGTCTCAAGATTGGTCTATCGTTCTCATCAGCGTACCATCCGCAATCAAACGGGCAGACAGAGAGAACGAATCAGACACTCGAACAGTATCTTCGCTGCTTCTCCTCCTTCTCGCAGGAAGATTGGGTGTCCTTGCTACCCCTGGCGGAATTCGCATACAATAATTCCGTCCACTCTGCCACCAAACAATCGCCCTTCTATGCGAACTACGGCTTCCATCCCTTGTTCTTGTCCAATTCCGTCCCGGAGTGTTCGGTACCCGCTGTCCAGGAAACTCTGATCTTCTTTGATACAAATAATAAGATTCTGCAGGAGACAATGACTAAGACACAAGAGCGTAATAAAGAAATCTTTGACAAGAAAAGAAGAGGGGAACTCAACCTGGAACCTGGAACTATGGTTTATCTGTCTACCCTGAATTTAAAACTTGCATGCCCCTCGAAGAAACTAGGCCCTAGGTTTGTGGGCCCTTTTCCTGTCAAGAGGAAGATAAATGAGGTTGCCTACGAACTTGAGTTGCCAGAAACCTTCCGCATTCACCCGGTCTTCCATGTGGCCCTGCTTAAACCAGTTGTTTCTGATCCCTTTCCTGAGAGGAACACAGGTCCGCCGGAGCCGGTCCTAGTAGACGGCGAGGAGGAATTTGAGGTTGAATCCATCCTGGATTGCAGGAAAAGACGCAACCAAGTTCAATTCCTCGTCAAATGGAAAGGGTATGGACCCGAGGAGAATTCATGGGAACCGGAGGATAATATACACGCTGAAAGACTAATCCAGTCATTTAAAGACTCCCACCCGCTGGAGATATCCCGGTTGGGCATCCGGAGGCTGCCCATTGGAGGGGGGCAATGTCATGAACAGCTTCGGCCACCAGATGGCGATAGCAGCGCGTCAGCGCGATTGGGACGCGCGCATTCGCGGCAGGGGCGCGCGCGCGATCACGGCATTGCGACGGGAGCGGGCGCGCATTCGCGGCAACGGTGCGCGCGCATCGCGCGAACGTCATTCTGGCGCCAAAAAAGGACATTTAAACTCGCTGTCAGCGTTTGCCTCTTGCTGTCCGGTCTACAGCAGTTCCTGAGACTACCTGTATCTAACCTACTTGAATCTGTTCCTGACAACCCGGCCTGTTCCTGACTCCGCTTGCCTTCCGCCTGCCCTGACCTATTGCCTGCCTGACGATCCGCCTGCCTGACCCCCTTAGCCGCTGCTGCCAGTCTGTTGTCGACCCGGTCTGACTCCTACTCTGCCTTGCCTACTACACCTGCACCTGACCCGCTAGCCGGCCTCGGACTCTCCTGCTGGGACTTACCTCCACTGGACTACGGTACACCTCCCCACTCTGGTGATTCCTGTGTCTCCAGTCGTCTTCACCTGCTGCCAGCAGCTACAGTCCACACTTGCTACTCTACTCAGCACTGAAGCCTTCTGAGGCCTGCCGGCCCAGCACCCGCGCTGCAACCGGCGCTCGTGCGACTCTGCACTCCCGCACCCCCTGTCCACTCTACCAGGGGTCCCGGGATCAGAGGAGTAAGGGCAGCCACTCCTTGCACGTCGGGCTCGTCCACCAGGTACGTGACATCATGCCAAACAGGTCTATGCGGGTGCGGTATATCCTCTCCCGTGCCATCCTCCGTGCCCTCCTCCGTGCCCTCATCCTTCTTTGTTCATCTAAAGTCAGTAGTATAGCTATGCGCGACGATGCCCCTGGCATGTTGGCATACAGATTGTTGTGCAACACGTGTGACTGCTGAGCTCCTCACTAACAGTGTTGCTTTATGTAACAAGTAGACTTTTTTTCTCTTTTTAGACCAGCTTTTATATGGTCTAATTTTAGACAGGACATTTTGCTGTTGTGCACACTGCGTAGCCTGCGCTGCCCCAACGTTCTTTTGTGGATCCCGTAAGTCCCTCATTAGCATATTTGACTAGAAAATCAATGGTCTGTCTAGCGCAGTTTTGCGCGGACGGATGCGCCTGTCTAACGAAATTACGCCGGACCAAAAAAAGTAGATTTCTTGCGTATCTCGTTTTGGGGATGCCGTGCATCGAAACGCACGCGCACATTTAGACTTACGCACGGGCATCTCCTGTTGCGCAGGCGTAATCGCTCTGTGAATCTGGGCCCATGCATTTTATGAAGGGATGAGACGGTGTAGCTGGGCCAAAGGAACCACATTGTCTTTCAATTTCAAGTAAAGTTGTACAGTAAGTATATTGTATATTACAGTAAGTACTATATATTATATATTACAGTAAGTATTGCTGTATATTAACTAAATTGCCATCAGAAATAGGCATAGCCAGTTTTCTGAATTTGCATTTTTTTGTAATTTTTTTTAGGAAAACAAAGAAATGTAACACACAGATTATTTTCACAATATTGTTTTTTAATACAGTCATAGTTCAGTACAGCGTCATAATCTGACTGGTGTGGCAGTGATCAGAGATACTGACTGATGACAGTATGTAAAAAATAATCAACATAATATATATTTGTTTTACATACTGTCATCAGAGTAGTTCAGTATCACCATAGTGACACTGTACTACTCTGTGGGTGTAATCAGGGTTTTTTTTTTTTTTTTACACTATGATTGCTTATAACTGTGATGATCACTGTAACAGCAATCAATTGAATTTCCATGGATGGCTTTCATTCATGACTTATTGTTTGCTATTGTGATGCTGTAATTGGCCACAGATAACCACATAGTACAGGGTGCTGTGATTTGCCCCGGTACCATGTGATAGCTGTTGGCCAAGCACAGCATTACAATAGTAAGCAATCTTTCATTCATGACAGATTGCTTACTATTGTAATGCTGTGATTGGCCAACAGCTATCAAATGCCATTTATGACACTTTTGCTTACATGTTATCATGTGATCGCTGTGATTGATACCGAACACTGTGATCCAATGGGCCGCATGTCACGTCTCCCCCCAGTGTAACATGCAGAGGGTCCAGAACTGTTAGGGGGGTGTCTGTGTAACAAACTGTGGGGGGCTGTGTAATGTAAAGGGGTCCAGAGGTGCAGGGTGCTGTGAAATATAAAAGGGTCCAGAGGTGCAAGGTGATGTGTAATGTAAAGGGGTCCAGAGGTGCAGAGTGCTGTAACGGCACCCCAAATGGGACAGGGGTTAAAGCCATTCCCACACACAAGGTAGCTATCGACACTCCACAATGCGGCGAACACGACCCATATGAATTCCCCCATTAACGAGACACACAGCTTTGTTTGAGGTTCGACAGGAATAGCCCCTCTTTATTGAGAAAGCAGGCTCTACACAAAAAGAATACTGCAGTAACCAAATGAACAATGATCCAAATCCACCCACAACATCACAAAATGGTTCCTAACGAGCCCCAATACACATCTTTTAGTAGACATTTTGACTCCGGCTCTGACCTAATTTACATGAGCTAATAAACTACAGCTAAATCATACACCTAACCTTTAGGCTGTCTGTTAACTTACAATACACATTACCATCAATAGTCCTTCACACAATACAAGGTCAATTAGCACAAGCCACAATGGAACATCCTCAGAAGCCATCCGAGATTTATTTACATCACACCAGACAGACAGGTGGGCTGGAGTAGATGACATTAACACCTAACAGTATGTGACCCCACATTATGAATGAGCCACTCTTTCAATTAACCTGTTGAGTTTAGAATCAACAAACAGCAACCAGTTCTCCACAGATATCCTGGAATATATAGTGGATAATAATTACATAATAGTTCCATCTCAGGTAGTCCAAGATATATTCTTACTGTCCATTATTTTCTGGCTCATGCTTTCTAAGAGCTTCTGGATTCCACAGGCCCTCCCGTTACAGGTGCTGTGTAATGTAAATGGGTCCAGAGGTGCAGGGTGCTGTGTAATGTAAAGGGGCCCAGAGGTGCAAGGTGCTGTGTAATGTAAAGTGGTCCAGACTCTCCAGAGGTGCAGGGTGCTGTGTAATGTAAAGGGGTCCAGAGGTACAAGGTGCTGAAACCCCACATCCCATCATTAACCGCCGTCGCAAAGCGCCACCATGCCCCCCCCCCCCCCCCGGCTGCTCAGTATAAAATGCCTGGGCCTAATTTTTGTCCCAGTCCGGTCCTGACTGGTGGTCAGCAATTGGTTAAGAATATGATTTTCTTGACCAGCTATATAAATGGAAGGATCTATTTTATATGGGAAGTAACAAACACAACAAAACCTTTCTTGCCTCTTTCATTCTATAATAAAACTCATTATAGTTGTCTGTTATCATTATTTAATGGTTATTTCCTATGCTATACATACTAATGGTTGCCACCTGTAATGTCTTCTAACAGGCCATGTGTGGGCAGAATAAGACAATGGTGATGGAGTTTTTTCTTGTCGGCTTTGGCCATCTCCAACCCATACATTTTTTGATCTTTGTTTTGTTCCTCGTTGTATATCTGACCACAATAACAGGAAACATGCTAATTATGACCTTGATATCTACCAGTCCAAGACTCCATGCTCCCATGTACTTTTTTATTTGTAACCTATCTGCCTGTGAAATATTTATTACCACTACGATCACGCCAAACATGCTGTACATTTTATGGGAGAATGGTGGCTTCATGTCATTCTATGGTTGTATCACTCAACACTACCTGGCAGCTTCATCAGGTACAGTGGAGGGCATTCTCTTAATGGTTATGGCGTACGACAGGCATTTGGCGATTTGCAACCCTCTGAGATACTCTACCATCATGAACATCAACACTCGCAACCACCTGGCATCTTGGGCTTGGGTGGCTGGATTTACAGTGATGTGCATGTTGACAATTACGATCTGCCACCTACAGTTCTGTGGTTTAAATACTATTGACCACCTCTTTTGTGATTTGGCTCCACTTCTACAGCTGTCTACTTCGGAAACATCATTGATAGAGATGGAAGTTCTGTTCATCACCATGTTTCTAAGCATCATCCCATTTATCTTGATCATTGTGAGCTATATCTCTATATTTTCCACCATCCTGAGAATTTCCTCACGGTCTGGACGTCAGAAAACCTTCTCTACATGCAGTTCACATCTAGCCTCTGTCTCTATGTATTGTGGATCAGTATTTATTACTTATATGGTTCCTTCTCAGCAAAATTTGCCAAAGATAAACAAGGTGCTCTCTTTGTTATACACGGTTGTGATTCCTCTTCTTAATCCAATTATTTATAGCTTAAGAAATCAGGAAATTATGGATTGTTTTAGGCATTATATTAAATTCATCAGTGTAGGATAGCCATGTTTTATATATAAGTAGCTCTCACTTCGGCAGGAGCCCACGGGTTTAGGGTCCCTAGGGTCTTTCCCCCTTCGTTGCACACACAGCCAGGCACACAGTCACAGTCACTCCTTTGGCTCAATGAACACTTTAAAGTCCCATATACACGATCGGAATTTCCGATGGAAAAAGTCAGACAGACTTTTTCCATCGGAAACTCCGACCGTGTGTATGCCCCATTGGAGTAATTGCGATGAATTTCATTGGAGTATAGATAGAGAACGTGTTCTCTTTTACACCGATGGAATTCTGTCGGAATTCCAATGTGAGTTTGGCCGGGCAAAAGCCTGATCGCGTGTGTGGGGCTTAAGCAGGCCCGTCGCTACAGGACAGGCAAAACAAACAATTACTTGGGGCCCCAAGCTGGCCTGGGGCCCCCAACTTCCCCTTCCCAGGCTGTAGCGTGGTCAAGCTTCTCTTCCTTCCTCCTGGAGTCCTGTCAGTCTGGCCGGATACCACGCGTGGTACAGGAGATTCAGTTTCCTGTTCTCACTTCCTTTCAGTCCGGCCGGGAACACAGGAAACTGAATATCCTGTACCACGCGGTACCCGGCCTGGCCCGGGGCACTATGTGATAGGGGACTGGGGACCCATAATGATAGAACACTGGACTGACAGGAGGAAGAGAAGCTCGGCTACGCTACAACGACAGCCTACAGGGAAGAAGGGGAGGTGAGAATAGAAAAACATAGGGACTAGAGAAGTAAGAACATTGGTGTAAAAAATTAGTGAAGTGCCAACGTAGGCTTTGCGTGCGGGGGGGTGCTCTCATTTTGTTTGAGGCCCCCAAATTCCTTCAAACGGCCCTGGGCTTAATGGTATGCTTTTCTGATGATTTATTGCAGCACTTGAACTTGGGTAGCAGTAGGGTAACTGTGGGATACTCCAGTAACTCTAGTAGCAACCCAAGGACACCAATTTTCTTCAACAGAGTCCTTACAGAAGCAGTTATTGGACTGAGCTATACCAGGACACCAGGCACAATGTCCCCTTTTGGAGCAATGTTGACTATAGCACTATGAGGGATAGAAGCAACACAGTCTCTAGGATCTCTCTTGTCTGTCTGTACTCACTAATGTCCTTGGATAGTTGGATACCTCCTTCCAATGGCGGCCGCTCCATAAGTGGCACTGGGACGCCGACTACCAATCCATCCATGCTTCTGGCCCCTAATCTACACGCAGGGTGCCGGGCGCATTGATTACAATGTTCCAAAGGTTATTTTTTTGTGAAGCACGTGATTGTTGTAACACGAAATGCGTCGGATTGACTCCACTGCCTCATTTGTATATAGAAGCGTGTGATATTTCAGTTACATGTAAGTGAAATAGCTGCAATAAATATTTTATCTATTTTAAATGAGATTACACTATGTGGCCATTTTCCTTTTTTATTTCCTCACATTATTGACATTTATTGAGAACAAGTTCAGGGATCCAGTTTCATCATATGCTTTGCTGCACTTGTACCATCGTTGATCGGAGGTCATGGTGTTAATTTAACTAGGATCCTTCCAGTTTACAACAGTTTGGTTCATTCCATATATGCCTGTCCTGACTTACGGAGACATATGTCCCCCTCTTCCGGTAAAAGAGTCCATCTCTTCCAGTAAGCTCACACTTAATAGAAACTTCATAGAAGAAGTCACGATTTTGTGTCATTGAAAAAAGATTTGGAAGCTGTTTTCTTTTCTTCTCCGTCCATTTTTTTGCACTTGGTGTATTATTTGATTCTTTAATAATTTTATTTTTATATTTATGGACTTTAGCATACAATGTATTTAATTTTCTAAGTGAGTCATCAACACTATATTGGCAGCGCAGGGTTATTTACACAAGCACGTGATTAGAGCCTAATGCCGCGTACAAACCATCGGACATTCCAACAACAAAACCGTGTTTTTTTTTTCCCGAAGAATGCTTGCTCAAACTTCCGAACGTCAAGAACGCGGTGACGTACAACACTACGACGAGCCGAGAAAAATTAAGTACAATGATTCCGAGTATGCGTAGAATTTTTGTGCGTCGGAATTGGCTACACATGATCGGAATTTCCGACCACAACTTTTAGTGTCGGAAAAATTGAAAGCCAGCTCTTAGGCCGCGTACACACCAGCAAATATATCTGTTCAAATCGGTCGGACAGACCGATTTGAACAGATCTGTCTGCTGCCCGTTCTGGTTTGATCGCTGTACACACGATCAAACCAAAATCCCCACCAGCAGACATCGCGGTAACGTGGGCGGTGACGTTGACGCCGCCACGTCACCGCACCAGGAAGTAAAACACTTCCGCGCATGCATCGAATCCATTCGACGCATGTGCGAGAAGATATGTCTGCTGGTTAGCGGATTCCCAGCCGACAGATTTTAAAGCATGCTTTAAAATCTGTTGGCTGGCCAAATCCTTCTGCTCGCCCGTACACACGATCGAATCTGTCTGCTGGGACGGTCTGGCAGACCGTTTCCAGCAGATAGATTTGATCGTGTGTACGCAGCCAGAAACATCTGTTGTCGGAAATTCCGACAGCAAATGTTCGATGGAGCCTACACACGGACGGAATATCCGACCAAAACCTCACATCGAACATTTTTTGTCGGAAACGTTGATAGTTTGTAAAACTATAAAGCTCTACTAGGCTTCAAAAAAGAATGGGCTCGGGGCTCAGAGCACCTATTTGTGTGACAATAGCAAATGAATATTCGCTATTAATACACTGATCCTCCTCCCGGCCAATCAGTAAGCCCTTATTGGTCAGGGAGTCTTGGGACTGACCGCCGCCATTCATCTTTGGGGCGGGGGGTATGTTAGTTTTGACCTCCAGCCAACACTGCCTCCTTCTAATATCTTTCAGACATCTTTTCCAGTGATACCAGATGCCCAGATGAAAGTCCCTCAGTTAGCTCTGGCAGCTTTTAGCAGAAAAGGCTCCCCAGCTAGCCCAGCTGAGGCCTCAATGAACAGCAGACACATAAAACATGTAACCATGCTCAGGAGGGCAGCAGCCCTAGACCATGCTAGGATATCCTCCTTTGGGAAAAGAGACTTCTCTGGTTCAGGTCTCCAAGTATTTATGCTCTTTCCCAGCCACCATCTGGACAACTCTCACCGGGGATTAGCCTGGGCTGCATAAATATTCAGCTGCTGATTGACTCTCCCAGCTCACTATCTTCTTGAACCTTTCCAGGCAGAAACACTGGCACGCAAGCAGCCATCCCTGAAGCCACGAAACACTGAACAGACCAAGACAATCACACACAGCTCAACTTATTACAGTAAGCCAGTAGCTAAATTTACCTATCCTATGCACCTGTCAAGGAGAGTGCTACATAGACTTCAATCAAACAGAATTACAGTATCTTATAAAAGTGAGCACACCCCTAACATTTTTGTAATTATTTTCATGTGACAACACTTAATGACTCTTTGCTACAATGTAAAGTAGTGAGCGTATGGCATTTATAACTGTGCAAATTTGCTGTCCCCTCAAAATAACCCCTAAGTGAAAATGTCCAAATTGGGGCCAAAGTGTCAATATTTTGTGTTGCCATTATTATTTTCCAGCACTTCCTTAATCCTCTTGGGCATGGAGTTCACCAAAGTTACACAGGTTGCCACTGGAGTCCTCTTCCACTCCTCCATGACGACATCACGGAGCTGGTGGATGTCTGTGACCCCTCAAAGCACCTTGTTCCCATGTTGATGGGGACAAGGGCCTCATCCCCACAACCCTTGTCCGGTGGTTGTGGGGGTCTGCGGGCAGGAGGCTTATCGGAATCTGGAAGACCCCTTTAACAAAGGGGACCCCATGATCCCGGCCCCCCCTATGTGTATTGGTAAGGGGTACATTGTACCCCTGCCATTTCACAAAGAAAGTGTAAACAATTGTAAAAAAACACACAGACACAGTTGGGATAAGTCCTTTATTAAAAACAAAAACAATTAAAATAAAAAAAGATTCCAGGGGTGGTAATCCACTCTCGGTCTCCACTCTGTCAGTATCATGTGCTGGATGATCTCCAAGCTCCATCGATAATGTCCAGTGAGAAACAGCATCCTGGGACACCCCTGACAGGACTTATGAAGCTGAAGACAGGGCCATCCATCACGTGACCCCATCCCCCTCTGACGTAATGGGAAACCCGGGTGACTCCGCCCCCTCTGGTGTAACACAGGTTTCCAACAGCGCTGGAGTGAAGCTCAAGAGTGGATTACCACTGCTGGAATCTTATTTTTTTTTTTTTTTAATAAAGGACTTATCCCAACTGTGTCTGTGTGTTTTTTCACAGCGTTTTACTTTCTTTGTAAAAAGTTAGGGGTACAATGTACCCCTTACCAATTCATAAAGGTGTGTTCCAGATTCTGATAAGCCCCCATGCCCATAGACCCCCTCAACCACTGGGCAAGGGTTGTGGGGATGAGGCCCTTGTCCCAATCAACATGGGGACAAGGAGCTTTGAGGGGTCACATGTTGAGGGTCCTGGTAGGGTTCAGGAGGGGGGGCGGGCCTGCCAGGTTGCGTGTTTGGATAAGGGTCTGGTATGGATTTTTGGGGGGAACTCCATGTCATTTTTTTTATTTGCCGTGGAGTTCCCTTTAAAATCCATACCAGACCTGAAGGATCTGGTATGGATATTTGGGGGGAACCCCACGTCATTAAAAAAAAAAAAAAATGGCTCAGGGTTCCCCTTAATATCCATACCAGACCTGAAGGGCCTGGTAATTGAATTTGGGGCGACCCCCACTCATTTTTTTTTTTATCAATGACCGACAATTCATTATAGCCTCGAGTACTTTTAAATGACTTTTTTCCTTCAGAAATTAAATTTTGTGCAGGGACATTTCTAAGCATGGGAAACAAGCGCTACTTTACAGGCATACTATACACATCCCCCAGGTACAAAACTTAAAGGAATATTTCATATTTATTGTTTCACTTTAAGCATTATTAAAATCACTGCTCCAGAAAAAAATGCATTCTTTAAAACTTTTTTTGCATTGATACATGTCTCCTGGGGAAGGAACCCGGGTCCCCAAACACTTGTTAGGACAATAACTAGCATATAAGCCTTTAAAATTAGCACTTTAGGTTTTTCATGTTCGTGTCCCATAGACTTTAACGGTGTTCGGATGTTCGAACAAATTTATTGCCTGTTCGCATATTCTGATGCAAACCGAACTGGGGGGGGTGTTCGGGTCATCCGTATCCATCACCTTTACCATCAGCTTCTTTAGCAGGGCAGTGGTCATTTTGGAGGTGTGTTTGGGGTCATTATCATGTTGGAAAACTGCCTTGCATCCCAGGCTCCAAAGGGAGGGGATCATGCTCGGCTTCAGTATGTTACAGTACATGTTGGCATTCATGGTTCCCTCAATGAACTGTAGCCCCCCAGTGCTGTCAGCACTCATGCAGCCCCAGACCATGACACTCCCATCACCATGCTTGACTGACAGCCACGCAGACCAATTTGATGCAGTGTGTGGCGTATGATCTGAGCACTGACTGGCTGACCCCCCACCCCTTCAACCTCCCAAAGACAATCTCTAGCTGTGATGCTGAGCACGTGCATTCACCTCCTTTGGTCGACCATGGCGAGGCCTGTTCTGAGTGGAACCTGTCATATAAAACCGTTGTATGGTCTTGGCCACCGTGCTGCAGCTCAGTTTCAGGGTCATGCCAATCTTCTTATAGCCTAGGCCATCTTTATGTTGAGCAACATATTTTTTTCACATCCTCAGAGAGTTCTTGGCCATGAAGTGCCATGTTAAACTTTCAGTGAACAATATGAGAGAGTGAGAGTGATAACACCAAATTTACACACCTGCTCCCCATTCACACCCGAGACCTTGTAACACTAATGAGTCACATGACACCAGGGAGGGGAAATGGTTAATTGGGCCCAATTTTTGCATTTTCACCTAGGGGTCTACTCACTTTTGTTGCCAGCAGTTTAGACATTAATAGACATTAGACTTTAATGGTGTGTTGAGTTATTTTGAGGGGACAGAAAATGTACACTGTTATTCAAGCTGTACACTCACTATTTCACATTGTAGCAAAGTGTAATTTCTTCAGCGTTTTCAAATAAAAAGATAGAATAAAATATTTACAAAAATGCGAGGGGTGTACTTACTTTTGTGAGATACTGTATGTGCCCAGCTGAAATGTCATGAATCGAGTTTACATCCACTTTAATGCTAAAGGTTTGATCTGTGTATAACTTGCCTACTGGGCCCCTCACTGTTCAACAACATTCTAATAAAAATGTTAGATTAAAAACTTTCTTCATGATTACATAATCTCACACATGATTTCTGACTAGCGTATTTTTTTTTTTTTATTAAATCGCAACAATAAACTTTAAATAGTATTTTAAAAACAAACCAAC